>VDFB02249573.1:0-26310 GCA_007258455.2 Sequoia sempervirens
ATCTCATAACCGCATTTATGGTCATCTTGAAATACCCAGCGCAGTGCATTAGTCCCCCCTACTCATGTTCATCATATATAATAAGCTCTCCAACCACCAAAATCCGTAGAACCCGATATACATCCTTAGGAGTCACCGTGATCTCACCAGTGGGAAAATGGAAGGTGTTATGCTCACTGTGCCACATCTCCACTAAAGTTGTCAGTAAACCCCTGTTCACCCTAATCTGGGGCATAGCGATGAAAGATGACAACCCACATCACGCAATAATAGTTGTCTCAGGCTGTCTCAGATGACGAATCAAGTCCCACGTCCTTGGAAAGTGCTCTTTGATCTTTAAACTTGTCAAAGCCTCATATCATCACAAAATCTCAAATTAGTCTATCAATCAATCAATCAACCTCGCCTATCATGAGGTTCAATCAATCAATCAACCTCGTCTATCATGAGGTTCATCAAATCAATCACATCAACCTCGCCTATCATGAGGTTCATCAAATCAATTAAATCAACCTCGCCTATCATGAGGTTTATCAATCAATCAACTCAACCTCGCCTATCATGAGGTTTATCAAATCAATCAACCTATAATTGATCATCGCCTATCATGAGGTCAATTATCATCATCCTATCATTGGATTTCACCTATCATGAGATCAATGGACATCTAACCTATCAACATCATCAATCATCATCAACACAAAGGCTAACATGATAAAAACATCATCAAAATCAAGGAGTCTCAACAAGAACATCCTCAAATTTCTCCAATGCGCTAAAACAGTGCTTCTATGCGTTGAAAGACTCGATACGCTAGAGAAATCCATCAATGCACTAAAACAAACCTTCAATGCGCCTAACTACTCTATGCGTTAGAACAGGGCCTCAATGCGCCAAAGTATTATATGTGCTACTTTGGTCTCTCTGTGCACTAATCTAATTGTCCTAAGCACTAATCTAACATATGCGCTATTTCGGTGCTTCTATGCGCTAATTCAGACAGCCTATGCGCTACATCATTTAATGTGCTAGTTCATCTATCCTATACTCTACATCGCTAGACCTATGCGCTAATGTGTCCTATGTGCTAGAACAATCGTTCTATGCGCTACTTTGGTCTTCCTATGCGCTCAAACATTTCAAAATCCGAATTTAAACAAGAAAAAGCGAGAAAACAAAATGCACAAAATATGAGGCAATTTTTGGGGTACTCACTGGAGGTCCATACGCTGTTGGGCAGTTGTGCCGCCTAACTCGCTCGAACGGTGCGTGTGGTAGGGGATCACCATTCTGCTCCAAATTTGCACAAGTCACTCTCACTCACAAGTTTTCAAATTGCAAAATGTTCAAATGAACTTTCTAATCAACTTTTTAACCTTTTAAGGTTAATTAAGTGGCATTTTATGGGGTTGTTTTATTTTTATTTTTCAAATGGGTCTTAATTAATCAGATCATCACCTGCTAGCTTATATATCATTTTTCGAGAGATAAATCATGTCTGAAACATAAAATTTTAAGATCATCATCAAATCATCAAAAAATTCAAAAAATTCAAAAAATCCTAAAAAAATTCAAAATTCACCAATTTATCTCCCAAGGGGGTACATATCTGTCATCACCTAAAAATCAGCGTTTGGGGCATCGAAAAAGAAATGGTATCGGTATCAAATTTTTCTTTGAAGCAAACTGTAAACACATTACTTCAAAGAGACAAAATATATACACCTAAAATTAGTCAAGACATTTAATTAATTAAATACTAGTAGTTATTTAATTAATATTCGACTACGTATAAATAAATTAGTTCACCCTTTTCTAATTCTCCAAATCTAAAATCATTTTCTTCTAATTTAATTAAATAAACGAATTTCTATAAGTTTGTTTTATTTAATTAAGTCTTATTAATCCTATATTAGGAATTCAAACACATGTTTACAACTTTTCATGCCACCTCACCAAGGTCACATAAAATTAAATAATTCTAATTTTATATGACTTATTTCTCACACACTTCTTCAACAAACTTTCAAACACATGGTTTTTTTTTCACACTCGATTCCTCCATCCATTTAGCATGTTGTCTTTGGTCATGGTCAAAAGATTCCTCAATCCATTTGGCATGGTGTCTTTGGTCAAGGAGACACCTTCTTAATTCTTTTCATTTCCACCGTTCATCCCTCTTGTTTGAATCTGGACCGTCAATCGTTGCCACCTCACAAGATGCTTAAAAAAACCTATAAATACAACCGTTTTCCAAGGTATTTTGCATCCACATTTGAGTAGAGTTATTATGCAATAATATCATTTGAGTATTGGAGCATTTTGGAGTCTTATAGTTATATTTCATATCATGTTTTATTTCATAGTTACATCTTAAAATCACACTTTGCTTCATAATTGCATTTTATGTCATCATTTGCATCATAGCTGCATTTTACATTAGCATATTCATAGTTAGCATTTGAGCATATGTAGAATCATCTTAACTTCATATTATATCATTTATATTGTATAATCTAACACCATTATTCATTCATCATGGTATTCATTATCATTTTTATCATATAGTTTCATGTAGGAACTTAATTGGCTTGCATGTTGAATATTATCTCATTTCTCAAGTTGACATTTTAACAACCATAGTGCACATAGAAATCTGAGGGTCACATAGTTTAATAAATCCTTAAGAATAGAGGACAATGAAACATTCTTAAAGATTTATTTGACTGCAAAATAGAGTAATTTATTTGTTTCAAATCTTTAATATAATTCATTTTATTAAGATTAGTATTGATTTACTAACAATTCTCACATTTCACACACACACAGATGTGTCTCATGTATATTTATATATTAAACAAAATAATTTTAATAAAATAAACTAACTATAACTCATAATTTAAAATAGTTTTACAATAAAATAAATTATTTCTTAATTTAAAATATCTTTACAATAAAATAAGTCAAAGTACAATAATAAGCTAAATTGGGTATCCGATGATAAGCTAAACAAGTGAGATATCTTTCACAAAAATTTATCTGAAATAGATATACTAGTAATATTTTAATGCCAACGTTTTAATCTTGTCATCGTAATTTAGGATATACAAATTTTTAGTTTTGTCAGAACTATCTCTATCCAAAGACTCCAAAGACGCCTTCCAGATGAAGCTATTCTTAGCCTCCCTGTAAATGGTGTAAGCTCTGAAAAAGCTATGAAATGGAATTCTGGAGGTTCGGAGAAGCTCTAAAACGGAGCTGCTCTCTAAGAAAGCTTTGAAGAAGCTCCGTAATGGGGCTCCAGAGGAGCTGAAGAAAAGTTAACAGCTCTCTAAAGAAGCTCCAGAAAAACATTGAGTGAGCTCCAATGAGCTCTATATGTAAAAGCGCAGCCATCGAAAGCACCTCTCCAAGTCCCAGAACAAATCCTGGAGCTAGTAGATGAAGAGTCATTGTAACTCTCCACTTTAAATCAGATAGTTTATCTTTATAAAACCAAGGTAGTGTCTTATGGCTAACAGCAATAGAAGATAAGAAAACTAAACTAACAAGTTAAAAACTTTTGAAAACAACCACTAAAGACATATTATTAGCATTTTAATCAGCAATGTCCAATACAATATACAGACAGACGTTTGGTTCACATTCATCACATTTATCGCCCTAAAACTGATTTTGGTGGGGTCCCAAATGTCTATTCTTTATTTGTGTTGGCTTTAAACTGCTTTATTTTCCTTTTTGGCTAAGGTTGGAGGAAAAACCCATGATTAATGAAGAGAGCTCAGACTTTTGGCATGGATGCAAGAATGAGGTTGCGCACAAGGGCGCAATGGTTTTAAAAAAAAGTCACGAATAATTTTTATGGTCCAGAGTAAAACAAGTAATGCTCTTAATATTTAAGACACGGAAACATTATGTCAACAATTGTAAAGCTTTAGAAAGATCATTCCTTCGCTAAGAAATGTCATCAACATGTGTCAATTTATAAAGACTCCTGATTAGCACCAGTTTGGTAATTTTATGTTTTACTTCTACCATGAATGTGTATATAGGAAACATGTTAACAAATCAATCTGCACTAGACTTGAAATTCTTTTTGGTTGTTAACATTTTGCTCGAAGTTTTACCTCCAAACTACGATAATAGCAGAATAACTAAAAATTGTTCATTAACTCAACTACCAGCCCTTACAGGACCATTCAAGTTTTTATGGAATGTGGAAACCTAAAAACATTCGCAAATAGAGGATATACACTAATATCGTTCAATTGATCTGCAAAATTAAGAATTGATGAGCATAATGTTTACCTTAAGTTGGAAGATAACTCATGCCCTAGCAGCCCTGCAAAGTTT
Source organism: Sequoia sempervirens (assembly GCA_007258455.2). Taxonomy (NCBI): domain Eukaryota; kingdom Viridiplantae; phylum Streptophyta; class Pinopsida; order Cupressales; family Cupressaceae; genus Sequoia; species Sequoia sempervirens. The sequence continues at coordinate 4,354 of VDFB02249573.1, forward strand.
TTAAGAAATACATGATTTCTTTCAGAACCCGGCCATTGCTCTCTCGCAATGGAGGTCTACCTCCAAATATTGTTGCTATTTCCACAGGTTGTCTAACAGATGACTTGCTTGAATGTTATTTTTCTAGGCAATATGAGTCTGATGTAAGCTGTTACCACTCCTTTTATAAATGCATAAACTTTTATTTGTTCTATCAAATTAAAAAAAATGGTAGATAGGTTCCTACCTATGATCCTATAGACAAAAATAACAATCACACTAAAATTCAGTCGGTTTATCTCTCAAGCATTGCACTGCCAGTCTTATTTTGATATAGAAAAAATAGTTATAGCTGTTGCAAATTTACTTATAATTTTGTTATAAGTAAGCAAGCAAATTCCAAATAAGCATAATGGTTTTCCATTATGTATCTTTTCAACCAAGCAGCAAATTTCTTGATGTATTTTGTCCTTGTCTAGGCCCAAGGACAATGATTCATATCATACTGTGTCATGCCTTGAAACATTAAGAATAACTACTGGTTAACTAGATAGTTGAAAGATTAGAGCTTTTTAGCCAAAATAATTTAAAGGGGAGTATCTTTGGCCTGCCATATGCTGTTTGAATTTCCAAAAAGTAAAAAACTGCAATCAGAATCTGTTCAGAAGTATTGAAAACCCACTATAATTAATTAGTTTTCCTTATCAAAAGATTAAATTTCATTAGAATACCAGTACTTTTCCATAGCCCTTGATCAGCAATACAAAAGAGCTCTATTATGGAGTGATCCTGTGCGGATAAGCTTTGATACGTAAGCTTTGGCTGCACACAGGAGTGCTCTATGCTCTATTACGGTGTCGTCCTATGCAGCTGCTTATCTAAATTTCATATTTCAGTTATAGCTGCATAGGAGGTATTTTTGAATTGGAATCTTCTCCTATAATGATCACAAAATGTTCCGTTCTAATTTTGAATTAAAGCACAATAAATATTTTGGAACCTTCTCCCGTTGTGGGGAAGTTGCTACAGTTTATGAATTGAAAATGACTGTAACAAACTAGAAGGGATTGAAATATGTTAATGGTTGCACATATTTCTTCTTTTATATTTCCCTTCAAATTTTATTTCAATTATTTTAATAAACTGTAGCAAAATAGAAGGGGTTGAAAAATACAGCCATTCGTTGCACATATTTTCTTCTTTTACATTTCCGTTCAAATTTTATCTCAATTATTTTATTAATCGTGGTACCACTAACCCTAAAAACAACTCCAAACTAAATATACGAAACAATGATACCTTACTCCTAAAAAAACTGGGAAAAAAGAAACCCAAACTAATATAATAGAACAGTATTCACATTGCAGACAACTACGATATCCTAGGTTGTCTTTTTGCAGTCTAACCTGCCCACCGCTCCCAGAACAGAGTTGAAACTTCAACATCAAGTTTTGTATATCCAAATTATAATTCCAGTGGGTAACTGCTTCAGAGTAAGTTTGCAAATAGCATCTACCTCGAGATATTAGTCTTGATGTTCAGCTAGTTCGTTTAAAACAGACTAGATTAGCATATTTTGCACCAGTATACCATGAACGTACATTTAATTGCATTTACAAATATTCAACCCCAAAATTCAACCTATCGTTGTTATCCATATTGGACAATTGAAATGAAATTTTACACCTCATCTTCATTAAGCAACATGTTTGGAATACCCTTGGTGACTGGAAATCTCCTCCCAGTCTCTGGACAAATAAGGGCCCCCTCCTCTAAGTGCAACTCAAGAAGAGCGTGATGAAAATGCCGCATAAAATCATCATTCTCCAGCATCGTTGGTTCTACTTGTTCCGGAAGCTCATTTACATTCATCTTTTTTGCTGCGTCATGTAAAGCTTTCCACTCAATCTTTGGGAAAATGTGCTTCAAGAAATCAGGGTTAAATTGAACCTCCTTTATCACAAATCTTTCGACTTCCAACTCCAAGGGAAAGCCCTTGGTCACCCCTCTGATGTTACAGGACAGCATGTTGTGTGTCAAAAGCCTCATCCTCGCCAATTATGTGTGAACCCAAAAGACTCCCAACCAATTAAAACCTGCAGAATTAAATGACATCAAGAGAAATTAAGCCTAAATATTAATGGTGCATTAAACTGATCAGCCTAACGAACATTTGTCAAGCAGGTTTCATAATTAGGGGAGAGGACTCAGTAGTTGAGCATGTACCAATAGTTGTGAGGATATTTGTCATAGTTGTGAGGACCCATCAATTGAACATATTCTCATTATTGTTTGAATATAAAAATATCAATAAATATTTTAAACAGTACCAATCATAATTTATCTTCACATATGTCATTAATACACCAAAATTTTACAACTGATCATCATCTCATAAAAAAATACAAATAATAGTATTCAAAATCTACCTCCACATAAGAGCTAAGTCAATCTAATTTATTGCTAATAAAGATTACATTCTAAAATATTATGTAGTTGTCCTCACATTTAATAATTTGATCTTATGCAATCTTGCAACTCTTTTGTTCAAAGACATATAATATTATTGATATAATAATTACATACTTAATAATCCAAAATAAACATTGTACAACTTCTCATTCTAAATCAAATAGAAAAAAGATGCAATGTACAGCTTCTAATCTAAATACACACAACTGTCAATTCCAAGTAACATGCAATTAATGCCCATTTTGAACACTAGCACCACTTAATATTAATTTCCCCAAGAAAAAAAATCCATGCATAAATTGTATTAATAGATTTAAAATATAAAATTTGATTATTAAAACCTAATTTAAAAATGAAATTATTTTCTTTTGAATGTTCATGTTTGAACTTAGAACCTCATGCAGGCCTTCAAATTAAAAAAAATAAATTTGAACCTATAATCTTATGAAATCACATATTTACTATAAGTGGGATTTTTAACATTGATTATTATATTGGTAAGACTGCCTTTTACAAGTTAGTCCTGCTCGAGGGAGGAGTTTGGTGTCTTGAAAACTTTGGCCATGCAATCTATTCCGAGTTATTCAACATAATAAAACAGATTACTGAGAGTTTCAACAAGGAGGTGTCGAGGCTGAAAATAGTAACTGCATGGCTCTCATAGATGAGCATTCAACCAATTAATGTTTATGATCCATGAAAAATTGATCGGCCTTTCTTGTTGTAGTACCAGCCACAAGTTTTTGCAAGGGCAAGCTGGTACCGAGCCAATGAAGACCTCTTGAATACAGTTTCTACTTGAGGAAGCTAGAGTCTTCTTCATGTTGACAGAGTTCTTTCTGGGAAAAAAACAAATTTTCAAGGTACTAGCACTTCAATGGAAGTGATAAAGGATAGTTATTCATTAGGTAACAGTAGAACGTTGTCTTCATCGGGTCCCACGAATCATTCTTGTTTACTTGAAGAAACTATAGAGCCCTCTCCAAGTGAGTGTGCAACATATGACCAATATTTGGATCTCTTGAAGCCCACTGCAAATTGGAAATCAAGGAATAGATTGATTGGCCTGCACATATGCTATAAAATTTAGCCTTGTGGTCACTGGAGATGACTTCAGATTAAATTCATCAATCCTCTATGACACAAGGCCTTATATTGATAGGGAAGAATGGGAAAGACGGCTTGAATACATAGTTGGTTCTTAACTTGAATTAATATTAATAATTTGTGAATGTAACAACAATGCATCCATTGATCGTCAGTACAGACAGTAAGTAATGGCATTCTTGCTACCAACGTTGCCCAAGAGGTATGGCAGAGGCCTGGGGCTTTACCGGAAGTTTGCAAAATAAGGAAAATGAGTTTACTTCATCGTTTAGGGACGTGGAAAAGGGTTGAACATATGGTTTATAGAATATGGCTCGCAATTAAATGCTTTATGTAGAAAGCTCATTTTACTTTAGGCCTTGCGAAACCAAATCCACCAAAGCGAGCCTATTCTAGAATATGACAAGATTTGCAAGCCAAGCTACCTATATTCCTTCAAGCAATCTACAAAGTTCTACAATACAGAGGATCACACACTTTGCACTACTCCGTCAAATCTTTGAGGCCTCAAATATTTACAGCCCAACTCTTGTTGAAGAGATTGCATCAAAGTATAAACCGTGAGGATTTGATAAGGACATCCCAATATTCCTGAGTAATTGAAAGAATTCAGAAATTGTTTACAGATATTTAGAATCTATTCCACTTGGTTGATCCAGATAATTTTCTTTGTCTTAAGGCCTTGCGAAACCAAATCCACCAAAGCGAGTCTATTCTAGAATATGACAAGATTTGCAAGCCAAGCTACCTATATTCCTTCAAGCAATCTACAAAGTTCTACAATACAGAGGATCACACACTTTGCACTACTCCGTCAAATCTTTGAGGCCTCAAATATTTACAGCCCAACTCTTGTTGAAGAGATTGCATCAAAGTATAATCCGTGAGGATTTGATAAGGACATCCCAATATTCCTGAGTAATTGAAAGAATTCAGAAATTGTTTACAGATATTTAGAATCTATTCCACTTGGTTGATCCAGATAATTTTCTTTGTCTTAAGAACTAATTGTCTATCAACAAGGATAGTGGCATTAGTACCTCTAGTGGTTCATATTGCCTTAAATCTACTAGAAGTTTAAGGTATGCACGAAATGGATTTCAAGAGAAGGTAGCGTATACAAAGAAGCTGAAACACAGGACTCTGCAACCAAAAAAAGATGAATAAGATCATGGAACCTGAAACTAAAGATGTAGCTATTGCAAAATTGCTAATAAGCAGAATTGTTAAGATCCAATTACTATTGACAAGACAGTTAATAGATTGACAATGGGGTGCTCATTGACTACAATGGGTAATGGGTTCAAAAAAGTGATATTTTGGACATCTTTTATGATTATGCATATGTGAAGCATCAAAATTGATAATGAAGTCTTCAAACTTTAGATTTAGACAGTCAACTAGTCGAGAAAACTGGTATAAAAATTTTAAAATTATTCGACATTGACAGATAAGTGCTAAGTTAGGATGCACGACCACTAGATCCTCTCCCCTATCTTTTGAGACCAATATTATTCGAGTTTTTGCTGTCATGAATACCAATGTAGCATCATTAAAAAATGCTAGTCATATACAACTCGTGGTTGGTTTTCACCTCATTGTTCGAAGCTTATTAGTCCCTGCCTATCTATAGGCGGAGACTAATGTTTTCACTTCGTTTTCTTTGCTATTAATGCCTTTCTTGGGAGTCGGGTCAGCAGGCAGAAGACTGTTTTAAGGCTTAAGCTATGGTCTGAAGGGATTTTCTTATTAAAGTGTAATTTCAGCTATTTATTGCAAATTTTCTGATTGTCGGGTGTTATTTTTGTCAAGGGATTTCTGATTTTATGATTAAAAATGGAGAAAAAAATCTTTTCGCCAATGAGCAACTAGGGCAGGAAAAATTCAAGACATTCTCTAATGTTTCTGGGATTTTCCTGGTCTGCGAGGGCTGTGGTGGGCACGTGGCATTCTATAAAGCAATTCACGTGCCCTGTATGTGCTATCACATTTTGCATTCATGCGTAAAGGGAAGCTCAAGAATTAGTAGCTCTAAAACCCCAATATTTTTAGATCTACTTTTCGTTTATTGTGAATAGATTGAAGCAGCAGCTGTGGAGAGATTGGTTTTGGTTCATCCCATTTTTTAAAAGAATTCTGATTCGTTAGGGTTATACAATATTTTTCCTGCAAACTGTCCTTTTTTTCATCGACATGTTGATTGCATGACACAATCTATGCAGAACCTTGAGTTATGTCACTTGCCATGGTTTCAAAGCATTTTATTTTTATGAATCTGTACACAGCCAGATCATTTTTTATTGTGTTTTGTTTCATTCTATAACAATTATGTTGTTATCTGCTAAATGAAGATGGTCTGACTGTACTATTCAGTCTGTGTGAACATATTGCTTTTACAGCATCAGCTGTAGCCGGTATAAATTAAATACTGGTGGGTGCTATATATTAAAAAAATTATTTGCTATTACAAATTTATAGGGCTTAGGAATTTTTCCCACTACTTGAAAGGAAAGGTACATTTAATCTGTTAATGGTAATGCATTATTTCCAGAGACATATCATTGTTACTGTGTTACATTAACAAACATATTCATTTATGTGGCATGGAATTTAACAGACCATTATTATGAATCGGAAGAAAATCACCATTGCACTTTGTTGTCACTCTGCTGGCGTCCAAGTAATTAGAATCCTCTAACAAATACTGACAGGGAACTAATGTCTTTGAGTGATCAATTTGCATATTAGTCATTGCTGGGAAATGTGCCAGGCCAAGAAACTAAAGGCATCTCCTAATGTTTATCTATTTAACAGTTTTTAGTTCATATTTTCTTCAAAATTCCTTTGGCTCTAGCTATTTTGGCTCATAGCATTAACGAATTTTGGATTATTTTAAATGGAGGAAAAAACTAGGGGAATGTTGTGGTGTGGTGTGGAAAGCAGAATATGTTCAAAAATTGTTGAGGTTTTCTTAAGCCACAGTTGGAGCACAGGCGTGTTGCAGCTAGGAATACATTTGGGTTTGACATTTTAAAAACTACTCATGTGGTTTGTCTGTGTTTCGCATATGTGCCTAGCAGAAACCGTGGGAGTGGCAGGCTTAAAGGTAGTAAGTAAAAATTCATTTGTTTTGTTTTGTTGCAGTTATTGAAGGATTTTCTATAGGAAAATGTAGAGCAGGGATGAAAGCTAGGGTTTTACTTTTTTATTTGGCTGGTATCTCTTTGTTTGCTTCTTCTTGTTTCCTCCTTCACATTTCAATTTTGTACTTTTGCATCTTATTTGTAGCGGTGTTTGTTGCTTTGTTTATTTTTATAGATTTAGCACTTCAATGGAAGTGCAGTGCAATGATGTTATTCTGCCCATTTGGGTAAGATCATTCCTTTCGCATGTTAATCTTCTTTTTACCTAATTAAAATTATTTTGTGATAAGAGATTATTCACATTTGGGAGAGCTAGAAGCGAGAAGAACAAATCATTCTAGTGGATGGTGTAAAAAGTGTTGAGTTATTAATACGGTATACTAGGGACTTATCCTATGTATACTGAATTGCAATATTTGATATTTCAATTTCTAGTTTGCACAAAGATTTGGCAAGGCCTGTTAGTGATTTAAAAGTAATTTTGAATAGTTTGAATGGAGAGTGCATATTATAATCTATGATGTGCACAAACCATGCATAGTGATGGGAACCAATCACCATCAAAAAATTTATACCATTCACATAATATTCATTAGAAAAATAAAACATCCTTCTTCAAGACCTTGTAAGAGTACAAATAGTAGTGATTTCGTAGACTTGTTTCCCATCTAACATCCTTCTTCAAGGCCTTGCAAGAGTACAATTAGTAGTGATTTCATAGAGTTGTTTCCCATGTTTAAAGCTCTCTCAAATGTGAATACCCTCTACTACTCAATAAATCTTGGTCAACTTAAGAGGAGTAGCATTTTTATGCTTTCATTGAAGTTCTCAATCTATAAAACAGAGCCATTGCCATGGTTGTATAAATGTGAAAAATAAAATCTTGAAATTCAAGGAGGAGGCAATGCTAGGTCAAATGAAGAGAAGCTTCTTGGAGGATTTGGACCATTTCTGAGGTCTCATTTATCTTTAATGCTTGCTCAATCTTCCAGATATTCAATCTTGCTGCAACTTATTTGCTACCTAAGCATAGATTAGTACCATGGTTCTAAGTCCTTAAGTATAGATTAGTATCATGTTTCTAACTAATTCAAAAGCATATATTTACATGTATAACTGAAGCCAAGACCTTAGATACAACCAAATTCCATCACCGGAATGCAATTTGTCTATCTTTGAAGACCAACCCAAGTATTAGTGGTAATGTAAACCGTAGACCTATGAAAGCCCATGAAATCCTTCCAAAATTGCATTGCATTTCAATTTGTAAAGGTTGCACAAAGCAATTAAATGAATCAGAATGGTACATCTTGAGGCCCATGCAAGAAAATATGAATTAAATTGAATATTGTGGCTTATAATCGAGTGAAAGATCTATAAAGTATATAAATTTTCATATTTTCTATGAGGTCTCGATCCACTACCTCTAGTCCAGGTTTAAGTGGAACATGCTTTGCTTTCATGAATATTTTGATGTTTTCTTCAGTTTTGTAAATTGCTTAAATGTACATGGTACTTTTGACTTTTTCTCAATAATATATTTAATATTTTCTATATTATCTTGCAGCTGCATCTTGTTCTTGGCTTGATTTCTCAAATTATCAAGGTACATATACAAGAGCTTTCATATTTAATTTAGTTGGCAGGAGCAATGATCTTGTATGGTGTATTTGATTTGCATTATATGTATAATCATCTCAAAAAATCCATGTTGCATTCACAAGACTTTTGAGTTCATTTTCCCATGATATGGAGTGCTACAGTTGTTTCAGTCTTGGTATAAGGAGGATGCCATTGGTTGTTTCTCACCTATCTAAAATATTTTAGTATGACAAGCTTCTAAAGTGTTGACAATTGTTCAAATTCAGATTCAATTGTTAGCAAACCTAAATTTGAAGAAAATGCTTCCCTGCTTATGTATAGGCGGAGACTAATGTTTTCACTTCATTTTCTTAGCTATTAATGCCTTTCTCTGGAATCAGGTCAGCAAGCGGAAGACTATTTGAGCTATGGTCTGAAGGGATTTCCTTATTAAACTGTAATTTCAGCTATTTATTGCAAATTTTTTATTGACGGATGTTATTTTTGCCAAGGGATTTCTGATTTTACGGTTACAAATGGGGAAAAAAGACTTTTGGCCAATGAGCAACTAGCGGAGGAAAAATTCAAGACATTCTCTAATGTTTCGTTTAAAGCAGATTTTTCTGGATTGTGAGGGCTGTGGTGGGCACGTGGCATGCTATAAAGCAGTTCACGTGTCTTGTCTGTGCTATCACATTTTGCATCCATGCCTAAAGGGGAGCTCAAGAATTAGTAGCTCTAAAACCCCAATATTTTTAGATCTACTTTTTGTTTATTGTGAATAGATTGAAGCAGCAACCGTGGAGAGATTGGTTTTGGTTCGTCCCATTTTAAAAAGAATTTTGATTTGTTAGGGTTATGCAATATTTTTCCTGCAAACTCTGTCCTTTTTTTTCATCGACATGTTGATTGCATGACACAATCTATGCAGAATCTTGAGGTATGTCACTTGCCATGGTTTCAAGGTGTTTTATTTTTATGAATCTGTACACAGCCAGATCATTTTTTATTTTGTTTTGTTTCATTCTAAAACAATTTTGTTGTTATCTGCTAAACAAAGATGGTCTGACTGTACTATTCAGTGCGTGTGAATATATTGCTTTTACAGCATCAGCAGTAGTCAGTATCCATTAAATACTGGTGGGTGCTATATACTGTTCCCTAGTTTGATGGCTATATGATGGTGTTTAAATTTCTGAACCTGTTTTTAAGCCGCCACTTTGGCATGAGGGTTTGTTCTATGTCATTGTTCAGCCTGTGCCAAAATGGCACAGGCTGAACAAATAAAAAAGCAATTGGTAATTTCATTTATGCAGCTGCAAAAATCTTGTCTCGAGCTCAAGAAACTAGTAGCTGTAAAACCCAAGTGATCAAGATTGTCTTTTACTAAGAATTTGATCAGACCATAATGGGACAACAGATATCAATACATTTTCTTGGATATAGACCATTTATTAATTAATGGTATTTCTTAACCAATGCTCGGTTATTTTTTGAATCTTATGCTATTATTTGTGAATTCCAATCTTGGTTGGATGCTGATAACATGTTTCTCTGAATCATATTTATAGAATGTGGAGGAGCTCATGAATCTACCACCTGACAAGGTTTTGCTGAAATGGATGAATTTCCATCTTCAAAGGGCAGGTTACAAGAGAAATATTACAAATTTCTCTTCAGATGTAAAGGTCAATGAATAGTGAAATTTTAAATTCTTGTATTTTGGGTGGCCTGATCTTTTTCTAATATGGATTGGATTTTGGTTACAGTGAAACCCAATTTATGATTCTCCAAGTTTGTGTCAAGGATCCTTAACCTCTTTTATTTATGCATGACGATTGCTTGGAATTTGTGGCAGATCACCTCATCAACAGCAAACTAAACAAGGTACTTTAATAATATAATAATAGTATGAAATAATATTTTAATGTAAGTAGAGAAATATAAATTTCAAGCAAATTGATATATACATATATGCAGCACATTGCTAACCCAAATATTGGCATTCAAAATGAATGTCAAACCAGTTCAATTGATGTAATTTGTTATAACATGCATGTTTCAGGTAGAGTGGGATCAACTAAACGGAAATGTGGTGGGCATTTTTATATGTGATCGAAATACTCATGAATATCAAATGACAACATATCTACAAATAACTCAGGGATGAAAATTTCAATTTTCAAGTCCTTGCGATTCCTAATATGAACAATTTTTGGCCTTGGTACTTATGCAAGGGCTCTCGAATAAATGAATATAGAACCACATTTTATTATATTTAATCAAGAAGGAAGTAATTGCTATCTCTATGAATTGTCCAATGATGTCATGGGGTGCAGGGGACTATCCATTTACCAAATGAAATTGTCTTTACTATACAAAGTTAGCTCAGCTTAAATTCTTTCTTCCATAAAATAATTTGTATGATTATACTTATGATTAACAAAGTACTAGTTTTTATTTGGTGGATTATGTGGAAAGAACACCAATTTATCTTGCAGGTGTCAAGGTGATGTAGACTTTGTGAATCTATTGGAGAGGAAGGTTATAATGCTAAACTAATCCCACATCCATTTATATGTATATCATGTCCAAATTTAAAATTCAATCACAGCTTGGCACCATGCAAATGATTTCCTCAACTGTTTAGTGTTTTTAAGACCTGAAAAACCTTCACATTGAATTATGCTGTGTAAGAAAATTGATAATCAGATTTCTGGTTCAATCACTGGTGATGCTGGGCAGGGTTTTACAGGTTTTCAAAGTGATGAAGAAAAGTTCCATAATAATTTAGAGAAAGAGCTGACACAACATACTTTTGGGAATGGACCGGATGAATGGATGAATAAATGAGTTAGTGGCTGGAATTGAACATAAATTATTGGCTACCTTTATCGACCATGACGCTGGGGTTCCACTGTTTCAATATCTTATCTCTGAGCAGGGGAATACTGAGAGAAAGAAGGCTGCTGATCATACCAAAAACTACCTCAAGAAGCTTTTAGATTAGCTTTATTGGGATGACAGATACTTGATTCCTTGAAAGCCTTTGTTATTTTGATAATTTTGATTTAAACGTTATTTTTATCTTTGTTATAATCTCCAGATTTTGATCATTTGGATCTTGGGTGTACTCTGTTGGATTCTTATATGTTAGCAGTAGCTTGCTGTATGTCCTTGAGGCCCTTACATTGTAAACTGTTTTGTTAATTATCTGCAATAAAAATAGATAAATAGTTATTTAACTCTACTGTGAAATGTGTTTTAAAAGGGAAGTTGGGGTCATACTCAGATAATGATCATTTGTAATGTTAGCTCTCCTTTCTCCTATAACACATTTCAACTGGATTCTTCTTTATCACTTACCTTCTATGTTATTTGATTACCAGACTATAATGTCCTTTGTGCATTGGGAGAGCAAACTAAGCTTTGGGTCCTGTTTCGATATATTTAATTTACCAAGCCATGTGGATATAGTAACATTGTGGATCATACTTGACCTTTAACTTTGGGAGGTATTTTTTACTAGTTGCATTGTGGATCTATTATGTACAGAGTAACTTAGTTATATTGTTTTTAAGTTGAATCTTACGGTTTGGTGGTGTTATATTTCCTTGCTATTCAATTTGAGAGCATTGGTTTTCTTGCTATTCAATTTGTTGGTTTTGTTCGTTTGTAAGTAGTGGTTTCCTGATTTTTTGATTAAAAATGGGGGATACAAATCTTTTGGCAAATGAGCAACTGTTTCGCTTTAAACAGATTTTGCTGCAAACTGTGTCCATTTTTTCTCATAGGCATTGTTCACTGCATGACACAATTTATGCAGAGACTTGAGGTAAGTCGCTCGCCATAGTTTCAAGGAGTTTAATTTATATGAATCTAAACACAGCCAGATCGTTTTTGTTTGTGTTTTAAAATTTGAACAGGTTGGTATTCTAACACAAAACCTACTCCCCTCTAAGGTGAGCAGTCTCCCACGGAGCTGTTTTTCCATCGGGAAGAAATTCTAATGTTCATTGTCTCCAGAACTGTGGCTTGCACATTTCCAACAGGCACAACATTTCCTGGTAAATGAATAAATGTTGCACCACTATATACAGAAACCTTGACACACCCGTTAGCACACTATGATTTTCATTAGGCTTCTTCACCCCTGCTTTTCCCATTTGGCAGGGACTCCAGCTGCAGCACAGCCCTTGTTTGTGTTGGGACGGCAGAATAAAAACATCTACTATTCCGCTGGGTCCTTCGAAACTCCCTTTCAAAATCTCCAAAACCAAAAATATGACTGAAAACTTGCAAAGCGCCATTAAAACCATGATTGCCCGCAGAGCGACACTAGATCACAGTAGCGGCAGAGACAAAAGATGCAACTCAAGAGAAACAAAGAAAATCCTAAATATAAACTAACATACCGAAAACATCTACGATGACCGAGCTATAGGCTGAGAAAATTAGAAATATCAAAGCATTTAAAAGCATGGACACAGATTTCACGTTTCTATGCGAAAGCAAACTTGGAAGAAAGAAAACTAGCATCTCACTTTCTCCATAGGTCCTTCTTACCTTAATTTAATTTATCATTTGTATGGCACACTCTAGTTCACTAACAGGCTAAGAATTGAGTGGTGCGTACATATATTTTCGCTAATAGTGTGTTGCTCCAATCGTTGATTTGTTGTATCCAGATGATTCGGCCTCCTTCGATTATTTATCTCGAACAACCAGGGTTTCAAATATGGAAAACGATAACCCTAAACCCCGATTATAAACCCTGAAACGGCTCGCGGTGCTAATGAGGCAACTCTTTGCGTCGTGCTTATAGATCCACAGCATTAATATAATAGAAAGTTACACGCATAAAGCATGCCCACGGTGAAAATATGAAAAAATTAATACTAGCAATCGGACCTTGGTGTGCAATGGGTACGCCGAAGAGGTGGGGAAGGTCAATGAAGGAAAATCTGATTTCTTACTTATATACATTTGTGCAGCACACGAGGACAATTGGTAGATCATTTAGTAAGTGATGTAGATAGTTTGTGCAATAAAGGTCTAAAATGAAGAAGTGACAGTTTCTAATAAATTATGTATCTATTTAGAAGGATCCAAATACAACTAAAACAAAACTTTTGAATGAGGAAGATAATCAGGTTTCATTACTAATAGTTTCATGTTATGTTTGCAATAGGTAGAGGTAGGGGAGAAGTCCGCCACCCATTGAATTACCACCACCTTCATGCTCACTTAATCCCCCAAAAAAAAAATCACTTTGATCCATTAAAAAACTTTCTTTTATTGAATAAATAATTACAAAAACACCAATGGCTGCCGATTAAGTGCTAAAGTGAATAAGACCCATTGACTTTTGAGTGGATTTGAATGATAAAATAGTTATAATTGATTGAAATTATAGCGGGTGGATACTGGGATATTAGGTGGTGACAATCGGATGACACCTCTAAAAGGTGACTTTTTGACCCTTGTGCGCATATCAAACACTCCTGCATTCGACTAAATTGCCCACAAGCCAAAACCTTAGTTATAAGCACTTAACTCATGAACGAAAAAAACCCATAAAAAGAAATTTTGATTCGATGTATGGTTTGAATTCTACGGTTGCACAAAGTTAGCCCTGGCAGATACTAGGTCTCCTCCCCTAGAGGGGGGAAGAGTGAGACACAGAGAAGATTAGAAGATAGAGAAAGGGGATAGAGATAGAGAGGTAGATGGAGATGAAGATGGAGATGGAGAGAGATATGGGGAGGAGAGTGAGAGATAACGATAGAGAGAAGAGGGATAGATAGAGATGGAAGATATAAATATAAAGAGAGAGAGGGAGAGAGAAAAAGATATAGACAAAGATATATATAAATAGATAGAGAGGGAGGGAGAGGGAGGCAAAGAAATAAAGGGGAGAGAAGTAGAGACTTAATCTCTCACTTCCTCTCTCTACCCTATTTCTCTCTATATTTTTCTTCCCTTTTATCTTCCCCTATCCCTATCTATCACTTTTCTCGATCCCTCTTTTCTCTCTCCATTCTTTTGTTCATCCCTTTAGGTTATATGTACCCCCTCTTTCTTAGGCAATAAAGCTATTGGATTCTTTATATGTTAATTTAGTTTGTAGTATAGAAATATATTATTTATTATCTCTTAATTTGCATTATAGAATATAATATATAATATTATAAATAGAATAGTAATTTAAAAATTAATTTGATAATTTATCTCTCAGTATTTATCTCTCTCTCCTATTTTTTGTTTATTTGTCCTACCTATTTCTCAAAATATAATATACAATAATATATAAATAGAATAGTAATTTGTTCTATCTATTTTTATTTATTTGTCCCTTGGCATCTCTTATATTTCTCTCTCATGCTCTATCTCGCTATCTCTATATCTCTTTTGTCTCTATCTCTCTATTTCCCTCCCTCCCTCTTTATCTCGTTCTACATCTTTCTCTCTCTTGCTATCTATATAAATCTCTCTCACACACTCTTTATCTTTTGAGTTTCTTTCTCTTTATATATATATATATATATATAGACTTATCTCCCCCTCTATCTATTCCTCTTGCTCTCTCTCAAGATGGTTAAAGTATTAGATTTTTATATGTTATTTTAATATGCACTATATTAAAATATAATAAGTACTAATTATAATTAATAATTATATATTTATATTTAATAATTTTCATTAGAGAATATAATACATAATAGTAATAATATAATTTATATTGATAATTTTATTTATATTATATTTATAATATAGCATATTATACTTATATAATAATTTAATTTGTAATTATATATAAGTTTATTTATATTATATCTATTATATATGTGAATTTAGTTTTTATTATTAAAAATAGTAATTAGTAATTTTATAAATTTTATATTTGTATTTAATATATTTTATTCTAGAATATAATATATAATAATATTAATATAATTTATATATAATATTAAATATAATAATAATTTAAGTATATTTATTATTATATGTTAGATTACAATATTATGAGGGAGCATATATCTAAAGTAGAATTTATCATTTGGTTAAACTATTCACAAGTACATGATCAAAATTATTAGAGGTCAAATAAGATCAATCATACCAAAAAATTAAACTTTGATAAATGATATAATAAAAAATAGACGATCATTCTCACTATTTTTATTTAGTACATGTAATCTAAAAAAACAAAGATATGACTACCAATCTACTAGCCTCTAAATATTGTGAGACTCCCACCTATAACCTCGTAACAAGTGGTTGCTCATGCTAAAGTGGATGCTAGTAAATTGCATAGGCTTCAAGTTCATAATAAACAATAATCTACTTTCATTGTAGTCATATGTGCACATGTCATAATGTCATTTAACCATTTACCTAGCCCTCTAAAATGGTCCACATTAAAGTTTAAAATTGTAGAGTAAAGATAAAAATTGGATAGTTTTATGGCAAATTGTTCTAAAATCAACATCAATTTCAAAATTGTAGAACAACACATAGAAAGTTTAATTTAATATTTATGATCATTTATATATTATGAGATATAGAAATAAAGATATGTAAAATAAACATTGTTTTAGTGATGGTTATTTGTAAACAATATTTTTTGAGGGATTGCTTCTATTTAGAAAGAATAATGTGCACCTGAATATATTTCCATTTGCTAAGGTATGTGCACAAACTTGAAGAATATTGAATTCTAGCTTTTAGAAACTAATAATAAGTATTTTATAATCTTAATAATCATACCATTCAAATATTTAAAACTCAAACAGTTGTGTGAAGGTAATAATGTGAAAGAAAATTTGTATCAAGTTGCAAACACTATTTCCTTTTCTCTATACTATATGAATCTAACACGTTCACCAAGACTTAAGAATCCATATATGGTGTTATTCTAATCTTGTTGAGTATGAATTGATTACACTTATTTTAGTTGTTCTATTAGATCACAACAAAGTACTTCTAAAAATATATGATGATATATAGTTTTGACTAATATGTCCCTTTAAGTTGGAAAGAATGCTTTTTTTGGCATAACTTGTCAAGAGGGAGAATTTAAAGAAAATTTAACTTATATAATTATATCCTTAATAATTATAAATATTATATATTAATAAAAAAATCAAAATTATACTATAAATAACATAATTATATATATTGGATACAATTATTTGGTGTGGGGCTATGTCTAGGGAATACTCAGCCAAATTGGGATACTATATCCAAATAGCACATAGTGAGGAGAAGATATGGGTGGCGACTCTCTATTGGAAGCGGGAAGTGTTTCCCAAGGTCGGAGCCTTCCTTTGGGTGGCCCTTCACCAACATTGTCTTACAGGCGAAAGATTAAAAAGAATTGGGATTGCAGGCCCGTCTTGATGTGCATTATGTGAGCATGAGGAGGAAGGAGTGGATCACCATTTTCTCAATTGTCCTATGTCAGCCTCTTGTTGGGACTGGCTACAAGGGGCCTTTTGTGTCCAAGGACCAAGACAGGTGAAGGTTCAAGATTTTTTGAATAGTTGGTCGACTACAAATAAGAACAGATATTGGCATGGAATCTAGATAATGGTGTCATCATTGGTCGTATGGCATTTGTGGAAGGAGAGGAACAGACACATCTTCAAAGAGGAATCTCTTAGCAGTGACCTTCTCATTACAAAGATTCAAGGAGCCATCATTGAGACAACAAACAATAGAAATAGCATAGGTGCTAAGGCAAGGTTCACAAGATGAGATGAGGAGATCTAGAAGGTTTGGTCTGACCTCAAAACGCCTGAGCCCTCGACCCCTAGAATGGGTAAGGTGAATAGGAAGGAAGTACACTAGCTGCAACCGATGATGTTAAAATGGAAACTAAACTTCGATGGGGCTGCCAAAGGCAACCCCAGGTGGGCTGGGGCTAGATGCATAATCAGAGATAATTGCGGTCAGTGTGTGTGGGCAGCGTCAAAGTGTCTGGTTATTCAATCTAACAACACTGCTAAGATGGAGGCCTTGGTGCTAGCTTGGAGTTATCTATCCAAAAAGGTATAGATACTGTGGAGATAGAAGGTGACTCACAAATCTGTATCTAGGTAATTTCCTCAGGAAAATTGCCAAGTTGGAAAATGGACAATTGGATTGGTAAGATTAAAATCCTTCTTGGTAAGTTGAATGACTTCTCCATCGCACACGCATATAGGGAGGATAATAAATTTGTTGATCTGCTAGCCAATTACGGCGTATCCCAAGACAATCTAGTACTCATTGATTCCTCCACGGATCGGTGGTCAAGGCTATAGGCTATATTAGACCAAGACAATTCAGGGCATTGAGGTGACCGACCTAGCGCAACTTTGGACTTGTGAAGGAGCGTTGAGAAATGTGACTTACATGGTGGCAATTGTTGGTTACAGAAAGCATATTTGGTTAGAGATTCGGCTTGGATTCGCAAACTAAAATGTGGTCAGATGCTGCGGAATCTGCTCTTCACAAGTTAAATTAGGATGAGCCTGGTAGGGTGTAATGCACATTTATCCCTTAAGCAAAATTAGAGAGCCAGACATAAGGTAAGGATGGTGCATTTTTTTGGGCTAAGTTGCTTGTGCGTTGAAGAGTCTATCATGGAGCAATGTAGGTGGCTCTTCTTGATCCATAGCCTAGCAATGTTGGATGAGATCGTGAATATGGTTAGGAGAGTGCTCCAAGAGGAAAGGCACTGGTGCAATGGAAAGATATATGAAGCAATAATTGGGTTGTTGGTCGACATACTCGGCTCTCGAGAGAGGATGGTGGAGCTCTCTATGGGCTTTGTGGTGGAGGCTAATGCTCAAGTTGTGGTGAATGCTACTTTGGAATCAGTGGAGGACGGTTTGGTGAGCCATCTAAAACTATTCTTTGACACTGCTGACATTGGAGCCGAGGCGGATGAGGGTGAGATATTTGAAGAGGAGGCTTTAAGGCAACGTTTGGATGCCAGGAAGAGCTTCTTGGTGAACATGTGGGAATTCTACAAAGCAAAAGTCATAAATTCCAATATTGGGGCATTTGTCAGGTACATGAACTCTGGTTTATCTTGGCTTAGTGAGAGCAACCTGGCTTGGGCATTGGGTATGGATCAAAGTCTAGCTGTGATCTACCAACATCTGATAATGTAAAGTGGGAGGTTATGAGTTTTTGAAAGTGTTTTTTAATGCTCTCTAGCTTGCTTCGCCACCTAAATCCTATGTAATTGGGTGTTATCCCCTTCGATAGCACTTACCAATAATAAAAAAAACATAATTATATATATATATATAGTGAAAGTTATAGGTGGCCCCACGTTTTGCATGCATGTATATGCTTACATTTCGACCCTAATTCATGTAAAGAGAAGTCTAGAAGCAAGCCTATGTTCAAAACAAGGTGTACCCTAAAAATGGGATATGTTTTAATGTGGCTGAAATGTGTGCTCAAAATGTATTTATTTTTGAAGTTCAATCTGTTTGAAAGTGCTCTTTTCTTTTTCTTTTATTTATATAACGTATAGAGGTCCGTGGTAAAACAAGATTTGGCTTTTTCTATGGCTTCTTCTAGTGATTTGGAAATGGTTGAGCCCTCTTCTTCATTGCATGCCAGTGGGCTGGATCATATGGGAAAAACCCATGCTCGGGATGGAGTCTCCTCTTCCAAAGGGAATTTTCGAATCAAAAAAGTAAATGGTTGTTTGGAGAGATCCAAGGATCGTCCAGTTTTGGTTATTCAACCCGAGCAAGTTTCGGAGGATGTTGAATATTGGGGCAATCATGCTCTTATCTGCAAATTTTTGGGCCTTCGTTTATCTCTACCTGTTTTGGATTCCTGGGCACGTAGGGTTTGGAACCCAGAAGGTGATATGGAGATTATTCTGGCAGCTAATAACTATTTTTTGGTTGTCTTTTCAAGCATGTCCGATAGGAATAGGGCTTTCGAGGGAGGTCCTTATTTCTTTAACCAGGTTGGGTTGTTCATCAAACCTTGGCATATGGGATTCAACTCTGCGGAGGAGATCCCTTCGCGGGTTCCCGTGTGGGTTCGTTTGCCGAGGCTTCCTTTGGAATTCTGGAGGGAGGATATTCTTCACTCAATCTCGTTGCTTCTTGGAAAACCTGTGGGATCGGCTTCCCAAACTCAAGACCGTAAGGTAATTTCTTTCGCTCGCATTTGTGTTGAAGTTGATTTAAATAATCCATTACCAGACTCTATGGAAATTCGCTTGGGATCTTCTTGTTGGATCCAACAGCTGGACTATGAAACCCTACCATTTAGATGCAGAATTTGCCATGAATATGGACATTTACACCGCAAATGCCCTAGATTTAAACCCTCTCCCTTTGCTGCTACTGGGCCTCCCAAAGGCGACAAGGGAAAGGCTCCAATGTCTAATGAACCCATGGATGATGAGGGCTTTATTCCGGTCAAGTCCCATAACAAAGGCAAGGGCAGGAAGAGATCTTGGATGGATAGGCAGAATGACGGCAACTTTAACAGGTTTGAGGTTCTTGATGATTTGACCCAAGAGGAGGGTATTCCAGTTGAGCTCTCGTCTGGGGCTAAGGGTTTGCAAGATGTTCAGGATGATGATGCAAGGAAAGAGGATCAAATTCTATCTCCAGGGGTTCATCAGAAGGATCAGAAGGCTATGGATTCTTTGGCTCATGCTCAGGATTTCGGGGTTCTGCAGGGGTCACAGACTCTGAAGGACTCTGCTGCGGTGGTTCCTGATCCCCCTGCTCCTAAGGGGGCCTCAGATCCTACGAGGGGTATCAAAGCTCCTCCTACATTAGGCTTACAACAGAAATCCTTTAAAAAGGGGCCTCTTGATAAACCGTCAAAGAGTGGAAGAAAGACTGATCAAGAGAAGGTTAAGCTTATGGGTGATACTTTGGTTGAGTCTGGGTCTGTGAAGCCCATTGATTCCCATTCCTCCCACCCCCATAAATGATTGTTTTATCTTGGAATGTAAGGAGGTTGAACAGCATCCCTAGACAAAAGGTTGTTCACAGATTAATTGAATCTCAGTCACCGGATGTGGTCTTTATCCAGGAAACTAAGCTTACTATTGATGGGCTTGCTAATTGTGCTTCGCGTATCTGGCCCCAAGGCAATTGGCAGGGGGTAGGTGCTTTGAACAGTGCAGGGGGTGTGGCTTGCTTCTGGAACCCGAGGAAAGTCTCCCCTTTATGGTGGATGTCTAGTCGGTCTTCCATTTCTCTAGTTGCTTCTAGTTTTGTTACTGGAGAAAGGTGTCTCTTATCCAATATTTATGCTCCTACGGATCTTTCAGGTAAGTTAAATCTTTGGGCTCACATTCGCTTCATCCGAGCCTTGGACCCGTTTCTCCCATGGATTATGGCTGGAGATTTTAATGCTGTTACTTGCTTAGATGAAAAACGTGGTGGGTTAGCCAGGCTTGACCCTTCTGCCAATCTTCTTAGGGATATGATTGGTCTCTTGAATCTCATAGATGTGAAGCCTTCCAATGGCGTCTTCACCTGGAATAATAGGAGATGTGGTGTGGAGGCTATATCTGAAAGGCTTGATAGATTTCTTGTCTCCTGTTATTGGTTGAATAGTAGGTTGATCACTAGCTCTGAAATTCTGGATTGGAGGGGCTCTGATCACTGGCCCATTAAGCTCTCTGTCTCCGCTTATGGGGTCACCAAAAATCCCTCCTTCAAATTCCAATTGATGTGGCTAAGAGATCCATCTCTTCAGGAGCTAATGCTGGACTGGTGGCATGAGGGGAGGCCTTCTCATGGGACTGCCATGTTCACTTTTAGCAAGCAGCTTCAGCATGTGAAGTTCAGACTTAAGAGATGGAATAAACAATGTTTTGGGAACCTTCAAGCTCAGAAGATGGCTGCCCAGTCCAAGTTGGATACTATCACTCGGCAGATTCGGGACCAAGGGTTGACCTCTGCTCTTAGTATGGCTGAGTCCTTGGCTCTGAAGGGGTTAGAAGAGTGGGAACTTCGGGAAGAGATCTTCTGGAAGCAAAAATCTCGTATTGATTGGCTTCAGGAGGGGGATAGGAACACTGCTTTCTTTCATAATTCTATTAAGGCTCGAAGACAAGGAAATTCTATCTCCTCTTTGGTTTCGCAGGAAGGGGCTCAACTCTCGTCCTATGCTGATATTTCCAGGGAGGCAGTCAATTATTTCTCAAACCTCTTTTCTAGGGAGAATCTTGCTGCTTGGGCTGAGGAGCAGGCCATCATGGATTGTATTCCCCGCCTGGTCTCTGCTGAGATGAATGGGACTCTCTTATGTCCTATCTTGTTACCTGAGTTGGAGAAAGTGGTATTTAATATGAAAAAAGGTAAGGCGCCTGGTCCGGATGGGTTTCCAATTGAGTTTTTTCAAGAGTTTTGGGAAATTATAAAGTTGGATCTCCTTGAGGTGGTTCAGGAATCACTTAGGAACAAACAGATGCTCAAGTCTATGAATTCTACCTTTTTGGCCCTCATACCTAAGTTGGAAGGAGCTAACCAGTTAGCTCAATTCAGGCCTATTGCGTTATGTAACGTTGTTTACAAGATCATCACCAAATTGATTGCTGAGAGACTCAAACCACTCCTTGGTTCTTTGATCTCGGCTGAGCAGGGTGGTTTTGTTGAAGGGAGACAAATTTTGGATGGTGTTGTGATAG
>VDFB02249577.1:0-21543 GCA_007258455.2 Sequoia sempervirens
GCGTCCAAATCCTTGGCTATATATCCCCGTTTTACTCCTTCATAAGGGGCTACATAGTGCCAATGTCCCCCCATTCGACGCCACAATGCAGGGGTTCCGAACACTGCATTGGTCAAGTGCCTGTGTATTCGTGGTACTGCAATTCCTTCCACTCGCTTTTCTGCCAACCTCTCTTCAATTATTTGATCTCGCCCTGATTCTGCCCAGACATTGTCTGCCCAGACATTGTCTGCTACATATCCGGGACCTCCTAGTCCCCAATCTTGTTTTCTCGGGCCTTCACTTTGCACAGGCCAATCTTCCTTTGTTGCATAGCCCAACATGTTGATGGCAATAGTATTCTTCTCTTTTCTCTCTTGATATGGCTTTAGCTTCGATCCGTTGATTGCCTCCGATATCAGTGATCCATCGAGATTTTCTAATTTTATAGACCCATTGTCACCTACTTCCCGTACTCGGAAGGGTCCCAACCAACGAACTTTAAACTTCCCCGGCTTGATCTCGTTACGACCGTTATATTTCAGAACTAACTGTCCCGGTCGGAAATTCATCCGCCAGAGATGCTTGTCGTGCCAATATTTCCGTCGCCGTTGCATGTTCTCCGTTGCCCATTGTGCCATCACCCTTCACTCGTCCAGCTTAGTCAGTTGGTATAGTCTTTCCTTTAAGCTTTCAGTATCGCCTAACCGATTCTCCACGGCTATCCTCAGGCTTGGTACCATATACTCCATCGGCATCACCGCCTCCTGACCGTACATCAATTGGAAAGGCGTGTGGCCTGTTGTTACCTTGTACGTTGTACGATATGCCCATAGGACAGTTGGTAGCCTTTCTTCCCAGTCAGCTTCTTCCACGCCACATGATTTGTGAATCACTAACACGAGCACCTTATTTGTAGACTCCACCTGGCCATTAGCTCGCGGGTAGTACGGACTTGACAGGTTGTGAAAAATTCGGAACTCTGTCGTCATCAACCTGATAACATGATTAACGAAGTGTCCTCCACGATCACTCGTGATCCGAATGGGGATGTCGTACCGTGTCACTATTTGCTCATAGATGAATCTTGCCGTACTTTATGCTATATTGTCTGGCAATGCCCGAGCTTCCGCCCATTTCGTCAGATATTCTGTAGCGACCACAATATATCGGCATCGATGCAAGTGACTCACCTTCAATGGTCCGATGAAGTCCAACCCCCATCGTTCGAACAATTCCTGAGGCTGTGAGGGATGCAGTGGCATGAAATCCCGCTTCAATGGTTTCCCGACCCTCTGGCAAGTGTCGCAGCCTAACACCCACTCCTTAGCGTCAGTGTGCATCGTCGGCCACCATAGACCTGCCAAGAGAATTTTCCTTGCTGTAGCATCTGGTCCCATATGGCCGCCAGCCAGTCCTTCATGTGCCTCTTTTAGTACGCCAGGTATTTCTTCTTCGACGACACATCTGCGGAGGATCTGGTCGGGCCCCATCTTGTAGAGTAACCCATTGATCAACTGGAATGTCTTACTTTTTAGTACGAGCTTCCTTCTTTCGGCTGGTGGCATATCTTTCGGGAACGTGGATGTGGACAGATATTCTCCAATCTTCTCATACCATGATGGCAATATTGCAATCTGGAATAAATGTGCATCCGGAAAGTCTTCATTCACCCCTCCCTCTGCAGGTTCGCCCGACCGGATTCTGGATAATTGATCGGCAATAACATGGCTTTTTCCCGGCCGTACGATGATGGTGAATGTAAATTCTTGCAACAACAGTAACCATCTACTCACCCGTCCTTGGATAATCGGCTTGTTTACCAGATACATCAAGGCTTGGTGGTCCACGTAGAAAGTGAACGGCGTGGCTAGGAGGTAATGCCTGAACTTCTGTACGGCGTAAACCATTCCTAGTGCCTCACGCTCAGTCGTACTGTAATTCCTTTCGGCCTTTGAAAGTAGCCGGCTGGCAAAAAATACTGGGTGATCCAACCCGTGTGCTCCCACTTGTGCTAGGGTTGCCCCGATGGCAAAATTAGAGGCGTCTACATGTATGTGGAATTCCTTATCCCAGTTCGGATACATCAATATGGGTGAGCTGATCAGTCGATCCTTCAGTTCCTGGAATGCCTTCTCCTGTTCTCCGGCCCACACGAATGGTTGGCCTTTCCTCGTCAATAGGTCGAGAGGGTACGATACTTGGGCAAAAATTTTAATGAATCTCCGATAGTATCCTACATGCCCGAGGAAAGACTTTACACCAGTGACGTTCTCCGGAGCCTCCATCTGTACGATGACCCTCACCTTGTCGGGATCCGTCTTCAACCCAGCTTTGCACACAATGTGCCCAAGCAACTTCCCTTGCGGCACCATAAATCTGCATTTCTTCGGATTCAAGGCAAGACGGGCTGCTCTACACCGTTCCATGCACTCGCCTAAAGCTTTCAAATGTTTTTCTTTATCGCTATAAATCGACCAATCATCGAGGAAGGCTTTGAAATTACCTACCGACATTTTATCAAAGATGTGGAGTATTATCCTCTGGAATGTAGCTGGTGCGTTGCATAATCCAAATGGCATACGGTTGTATGCGTACACCCCATCCTCGACGACGAACGTAGTCTTTAATTTGTCTTCCTTGGCGATACTGATCTGATTGTAACCCGAGAAGCCATCAAGAAAGGAGTACATTTCGTGCCCGGCAACTTCTTCCAGAATCGAGTTGGTGAAGGGAATGGGAAATGGATCCTTGATAGTTACTGCATTTAGACTACGAAAGTCAACACAGATTCTAATTTGCTCCTTCTCTTTCTTCAATGATATGATGATCGGCGATACCCACTCGCTGACTTCCACCTTGAAAATGATGCCGGCCTCCAGCATCTTCTCAATCTCCTCCTGTACTTTAGCGGCATAATTTTTGTTCATTCTGTACGGTCGCTTTCGTACGGGCTGGGCTCCTGGTACGAGAGGAATCCTGTGTACACATAACTCCGGTGGTACGCCTTTTAAATCCTTGTACGTCCAGGCGAAAGCGTCTTTGTATTCCATGAAGATTCTGAACGCTGCCGCTTTCAAGACAGGGTCCCAGTCATCACCGACAAAAATCTCCTTTGGTTTGGCTGATTCCCCGAGGTTTACTTTTTTCAACGTTGGTTCCTCGTACTTCATGATTTTGTCCTGCTCGAACTTGTGGGCTGGCGTCACATCCAATTCTGCCATACCTTCTTTATATTCTCCGTACTCAGGTGGGAATGTTTCACTGGTCAAGCTGTCGTCTTTTTCTACTTCCCCCTCCTTGACCTGCAGCATGTGGCAATCTGGGTGGAAAACTTCATAATCCTCCATCTGCCAGTGAAACAGTCCGCTCAGTGAACTGGTCTCATCTTCCGAGCAACTTCCAATCTCCAACACCCCTTCTTCATCCGGTTCCATTGTCCTTCTCTCATCATTGTCTGAGTCTCCTCCGGATTCAGATGCCGAAGATGCTAGATCCTCACTGACGGCCTGATTCTTCAGATCAATGGTGTATTTCCTCCCCCGATTTTCTATTGAGAGTGTATTCCGCTTCCAGTTGTGGGTTGCCCGGCGTGATCGGTATCCGATCCCAAGAACATGGTATGCCTTTTCTCGGTGGATAACTACAAATTTCGCGAGAATAGTTGTGTCTTGGGTTAAGACCTTTTGTTCCATTAGTGTACTAGCGGTCACGATGCCATGTTGATCCGCTCCGCGAGGTGGAATGTCGGGGGCCAGAGAGTCGGCTTACCCAGACACTTCCAAGTCTCTTCTGGCAGTACGTTTACTCCTGAACCACCATCGATGATAGTGTTAGATAACTTCATGCCCAAGATTTCCATCTCGACGACGGCTGGTTTCCTCCCAATGCTTACTGCTAGGAGCATTGGATCTGAAGTCTCTGCTACCACTTCTGGCGTACGTTCCGTACGTTCTAGTGAACTCTTCGGAAGGTTTTCTTCAATAGCATTTGTCAGCGCTACTTTGAGATAAGGCATGGTTTGCAAGAGATCAGTTACCTTAATGGGTACGGTTGTGTGAAGCACCTGCTGTACGATATTCTTCTCCGACTCCGACTATAGCAACGTACTGGTAGCTTTCGGGTTCTTGCCTTCATTAAGCCATTGCTTCTTCTACTTTTGTCTTGGCCTCCGTCGTTCTTTCTCCAGTACGAGGTCACGGGTAATTGCCATACATTGCCCTTGTGATGTAAGACTTCACAGTAAACTACCTCGGCATATTGATACTTCCTTTTTGCTTGAGGTCGATTGTCTTCATGATCACCCAGTCCACACCACTTGCACAGTTTTCCCCCGTTGCCTTGGCCGCTCTGATAATCCCTCGCAAAGTGACCCCATTCATTACAGTTCTGGCACTGGATCATCGGTCGTCCTTTGCTATCGTACTGAATTTTGCTTCTCGGCGTATTTCGCCGACTGTTGCGGTAGCCGCCAGGGGATGCATTGTTGTTTTGTGGCTTCGGTGGCATGGTTGGAGGGGTTGACTGTTCGCCTTGAGTGAAGAATACTTGCGAACTTTTGGTTTTTAAGTTGTATGGGCACTCCTTGACGGAGTGTCCCATAACCTGGCAGATGTCACAGAATAACATTTTTGGGCAACTTGCCTTTGTGTGACCTTCCGTTTTATAGTCCGTACACCATAATTCATTGGCTTCTTTGGATCCTTCCTTGTCGGCTTTGAGTTCTTTCATTATCCGCATCATATCCCGCTGAAGGGCTTGTATGGTTGCCGATTCATCGTCACTTTCCTCGGCACTCTCGTCGTCATCCCTCTTCTTCCCCTTCGAGGAAGTCCTATTCTCACTTTCAATATCCATCGCCCAATTGTATGCTTCGGTGTACGAGGATGGCGGTACTACTTTCATTTTTCGCCGAAGTGAGGGAATCAGTCCTTCAATGAACCATCTTTTCTTTAAACCGTCTGCCGGCTATGCCTCCAGTTTTCCTATCAAGTCTTTCAACCTCCTGTTGTAGGTCTGTACGTTCTCGTGCTTTCCTTGTTTGGTATGATATATTTCTGTGACAATCTCACTATCGTCCCGTAGAAGTTTGAACTCCACTTCAAATTTTGCTTCGGAGACCACTCCATGTGGCTCTGCGCGCCCGGTCCAATTCCGGTACCAATCAGTAGCGCGTCTCACGAGGTATTTCGGCAAATTCCTTCAACCAGCGGTCGGGGTCATCCTGCCTGCTGGCTATCCAGATTGTCTCACATGTCTTGCAATGCCGTACGGGATCCTCAGAGCCATTCCCCATGAATTTCGGCAACTTTTGCCAATCCAGATGAGCCATCTTTACTGGTTGACCTCCTTGTTGACCTCCTTGTGTTTTGGACCCGATTAGACTAGTGGATTCCTCGCTACGTCCCTGTGCGTCACTAGCACTCTTGGCTACGTACGAGTCACTCCCACGTCCTCCGTTAGCGTCCTCAACACCGTGGGTCTCCTCAAGATCCCGCTGATGCTCTCTCTGCCCTGGGGTCTTAAGCTCTGGCCTTCCCCTCCTTAACTCTGCATCGTCGTCCGAGAGGGACAACTCTCGAAGTCGTCTGATGCTACTATTCAATTCATCTTCATTTTCATAGAGGTTATATTTTCCTGCGTGTGGAGTGCTGAAGGGGTCTTCATCCCTTCCTTCTATCAAACTGTGGTGCGCTCGTTCAATGGATGTATCTATTCTTGTTAAATTTTCATATGTTCTTTTTATGCTCTGATTGATTTCAATTAAGTCCTCATCTAGTTCCTTACCGACTTGCCTTAGTCGTCTTCGCCGATTTTCTTGCTCTTGCAGTTTGAGTGATCGCCGAACTTGCTCTTCCGAAGTCCCGTGCCCGTCAGGTACTCTATTCCATTCCTTATTCGGCCGTACGGGCATTTATTAGTTGTTCAAGCGATCATTGCTGGTTGCCGGAAGTACGGCGCCGGCTAGTATCTCGTTCTTCCTCCTCACGTTTGGTTCTGTCTTCACAACGTTGTACGATTTGTTGCCGTCGGCGCTTGCGATCTTCTTCTTCTCGCAAGTCTTGCAGGATAATGAAATGGCGGGCCAGTAACCTGGGCATGCGATTCAGGAGGTGGTTCACCTTGTCGTTCACTTCCAGCCGATCCCAGATGACTTCCTCAGGGATCTCGAATGAAGGATTCCCTCGCCGCGATAGTCACGTAGTGATATTTTCCACAAATTTGCGAATCTTACGTCAATGAACTTCGTTCCTCATTAGCATTTCTGGGTTCTTCCACTAGTTGACCCGATGCGCTGCCATGAGGATGATGCCCTAGTGGATTGAACTAGCGGCCAAATGTTTGTCTCTGAATGGGATTCCAATTCTTATGTACTCTTTGGCAAGCGGTATGTACTAGAAACATAGGATAAAGCGATAAATATGATATTTGAACACCAGAAACTTTATTCATTCTCAGAAATATCATGTACAAAAGAGTATCAGCAGTGATTGACAATAAACATCGGCACCAAAAGAACTCCTTCATAATCCTCTCCCGACTATCCCAGCCCAACTACATATAACGCTCGGCGGTGGTTAGATAACCAACCGACACGACGCTTCATAACAACATTAACATTAACATAATCGGAACATGCTTTCCCGAAAGTACATGACATTATTATTCTTTACTAATCTATAGTTTTATTAACAATTGGCTGCGACTCGACCAAGGCCGACTCACGGCCGACAATACCAAAATACTCGACTAACAAGCTCCTTATAGTAACTTTTGCTCTTCTAGAAAGATCCAAGAAGCTTCTAGAATATTATAATATTTCCAAAAGTGACTTTATAATATTTTTATTTTCACTTAAGTCACATTTAAAATATTATTTAAGTGACTTTATAATTTATTATTTTATTTTTGTCACATTAATTAAATTAATTAAAAATAAAGTTATCTTTTTTATTTTAATTTATTGAGATAACTTTATAAATAATTAATTTAATATTATTCCCTTACTTCACCTTTAGCCTTCGGGAATAATAAAGGCTAAATGATCCTCCAGAGTGGTTACTGAGAAGGGGACATTACACGTGTGATGTTGGGAAGCATATCGGGAGTGCTAGTAGTTTTTTAATTTTTTAACGCCACCTATTATATCACCTTCCACGTATCGGCATAGTCTATGAGGAGTCAATACATTATTTCTCACACAACTATTGAGGAGGTTCAAAGGTTGAAGTCTATATAGTTGTCGTATTCTCCTTGAGAGTCAGGTTATTTAATATTGAAGACTCAGATGATCATCTTGGAAGCTTGCGGTGATATACAATAATAAGAGACTTTATTGGAAGTTGAAATGATGCATGGAGTCGATGAAATTAAAGGATACGGGCAATTAAATTCAAGTCTCGAATATGAATTGGAGGAGACGATATACTATAGTCATGGGAATATTGAGTAGTCATTTAAATCATAAGTCGCCGCCCATGCTAGCAGACAAACAACTTACAAGGCAGTCAAGAAGAATCAAGGTGGGAGAAGCAAGTCATAAATTCTTTTATATCAGATGTCATGTTATTCCCAATGGAAATCTCTTATTCATGGAAAGGGGTTGTAGATATTAAAGAAAATGATTCACATTTGCGGTACAAGGAAAAGAAATAAGAAGCAAATATACACACAGCTGAGCCTTATGCTAGCGCCATACATTGCAAGGCACAAATAATCGTGAAGTTGTCTGGACTGGGAAAGATTGTAATCAACTAGCTGTGTAAGTTATTCGAGTGCAGTTATACAAGGTGCAAAATTGAACTTTTGTTATGCTCTTAAATATTCTAATTTCCGCGCAGTGTTAGAATTATAATAATCATATGTTATTTTCTCGAAGATTGCTCTTACATCACTTTTTGTATGAAATATACTTATTATCTTTCGAATCGATGATTATCCATTGCTCTGTAATCTAATATTAAGGAAGGGTTTGTATGTGCTTCAAGTGCATAACAATAGTCCACCTAGGAATAAATTAGAAACAAATCTGGAACAACTTGGTTCTAACTGTTTGACGGAATGCCTAAGTAGTTGGATAGGTAAAAACCAAAAAATAGTTCTCAGAACAAGGCAAGACTTTACACATTCCACCTTGACTGCATAGTAAGGAGTGCTCATCACTTCTCTTTCAGTTCACACACAGATGATTTGATGATCTGTAGGTGTGGGTTGGCTCGGGATTCATATCATCCATTTTGGGATGGAGTGTTTCCATCAAATGAACTAGGACCTGCGAGACTCCGACTCTGTTACTTTCAAATGGTTGTCTAGAAGGAAATGGAACAAAGTTACATCATGCAGACGTCTCCTTGGCAAAGAGTGCAGCTTCTTTGCTTCAGGGTTTTCCATTAGAGGAACTTACCCATGTGTGGCATACACTTGGGAAGATGAGTATACAAGGGAGTTGTGTTTTCAGTGAGCATGATGGCATTGATAGACCAGCCCGCAATGATGGAATTTTAATCCACATTTTGGTAGGAGACACCTATCCTACTTCATGGGACACGAAATTCTTTCATAATCATTGGAGGACAGCAGTTGTTTAGGAGTTTGGAGGAGAGTTGCATCATCTCCTCAGCATGGGAGAGTTGCATAGGGTTGATACTCTATCACCCTATGACCTCGCACAATCATTTGCATCCCCATAGGTCGGTCTTACAATCTTGAGGGTGTTGATCTATCCAATATCACCAACCTAAGAGGAGTTGTTACACCTCTTACGGCACCTATGAGGGGTAGTCATCACATCTATAGGAGGTTTGCAGAGGATGGAGAGAGGTGTTGTGATGTTGGTACTTCGAAATGCCTCGATTTTCTCATGTTTGACGGATGTGAGGTTTTGATGTGTTGGGATCCAAAAGGTGACAGGTTTGGCACGTCAGATCGATTGGACCCCGATGAGATGCTTCACCACTCTCAGCATGGTGAAGACTATATCAAAGTAGCGCAGTGGAAGTCAGTGGGTGTTGAGTATGGCGGACTTCCAATTTGGTTATGGCATCCATAGATTCCTATGTTTAGTAGGTTGCTTTACACTAGGCGAGTTGTTTACACTGATGCTGAGCTTGGCTTTATCTCTATCCAACCGATGCAACGGATACGTCATTGGGCGTTCTACAAGCTTACCTAGGATCCCGATATTCAGGTGACTAGCCAGGGTGTTCAGGTGAGGATTGCTTGGGGACAAGCAATCTTGGGGAGGGCGGACTGTAATGTCCCCTTTTCCTAGGCAGTTGACAGATGGAGTGGTTCGTCTACCAACCGATCCCCGTAGGCTAACATGGTGTTAAGGGGACCCCTTTGAGGGTGATTTATGGATCTTCAGCAGGCCTTTTGATGCTTATTTCAGTATTCTTCAGCTCAGTGTCCCAATTTATTTGTGGTGGGCCTTTCGAAGGCCATTCAAGACACTTTGACCCACACTTACTATGTTTAGTAAGTCACTTGGATGTGTTGTTCATACTTACTATTTACAATAAGTCATAGAATGGTTAGCTACTATCATGCCTATATTTGGAAAGTTAATGGATTACTCCCATGAGTTGATATTGGTATATATCGGGGAGTTAATGATTTAATTTATACTATTAAATTTAATCGAATTTAACTTTAATAATATTAATTATTACGGAAGACCTATTAAATGGTGTTATAAGGGGTTAAAAGGTGTTATGTGATGTTTGCATAAAGTAATATTATTTTAATGTTTTGACCCCTCAACTTTATGATGAAATATTTAAATGACCATCAAAAGCAAATTAAATGAAATGACACTCAAACGCAAATTGGGCGTGGAAATATAAAAGGGCATTGAGAGCTCATTTTGCACATTCATGATTGAAGAAGAATATTTTGCTAAGGGTTTTGCAGGAGGACTAGAGAGTCTGGAAATACTTGGCTTCACCGAGGATGAAAACCCTCGTAAGGAAACAACTCGGTGCAAGAGTGAAAGATCTCCCAAGCCAACTTGCAAACAATTCCATTTCAGGGATTGTGCTTGTGCTTCAATTGATTTGCAGGAAGTCTTCATTATTCGGTGTTTGAAGGAGTTATCAAAATATTGCAAATATATTGATCATTACTTCAGAGCAAAGAGAACAACAAGAGAATTAGAAGATTTCATGGGATTGCAACTCCCATATGATATTTGCCAGGCAAGGTTATGATGAATTAATTGATGCATATATCTAGACACCAAAATCAGGGTTTGATGATCTTATCAGCTGGTGAATTGATTGATAGAAGTCTTTTATTTGAGGGCTGTGTTGGAGATATACATCGCTGATCATTCCTATGAGCTGGGCAATTATATGAATGACCTTATATCTGATCCAGGCGTGGGTTCTGAAATACATTAATTTCTGAGTGTATTGCCATGTTTCAGAGGTGGCGTGAGGGTCCAATTGGCTGTTGCTGCACATACCTTTCCTAGTGTGGCTAGCTGGTAGCTGTTGAAGGGACTTGAGGCACAAATTCTGAGCCGTGAGCATATATCAGACCTGCTGTGCACATTCTGGGTTGCGTGGAAGCTAAACAGGGACGTCAAACTGCTGTTGTGGGGGTCTTGAATAGGGCTGGGCAAGATTGCAGACCTGGGCGTGATCTTTGGTGCAACTGGCAGCTTCAATCAATCGCTATTTTCCATTCTCAGAAGTGTCTTGCTGCTGGGCCCTTCCACATTCCTTGAAGGGTCAACGTTTTGGAGAAACCTCTCTATCTTAGTACTTATTTCTGATTAATACCTCTGCTATGTATACAAATCTCTGAGTTGTATCTGCTGTTACAATGCTACTGTTCAGAAATTCAGTTTGCTAGGGTTTTGTATTGGGTCTGAAGTGTATTGAATGAGTTACATCCTCTGTAAATGTAATGAATGAGCCTTATACAGAAACATGTCATGTTGATGAGATTAATGTATTGAATCTATTATGGTGTTTGCCATTGGGGAATTTCAGTTCAATTAATGTGCTATCTATTTGACAAAATTACCAAATGTGTGAAATTGCAATAGTCATTTAAGTTTATCGAGCTAAACCGCAGAGTCCAAACTGCATTAGGGGTGGGACATTACATTTGATCTTTTAGATCATTTCATTTATTAGTAAGGTAAGTACTTAAGGTTTCCATGGTGTTATGGAAAATGCAACCCTCTTAACAGTGATTTAATTTATTAATGAATTATTTTAGAAAGTTGAGATATATACAAATAGTTCATTTTGGCATTTGATGCCATACAAGATACATACATTTGACTAAAATAGTTCATTAAAAGTGAACACTAATTATGATTATTCAATAATACTGATTTCCAAGCCACCTATTCAAATATTGATATACAAAGAGATGCACCAAGGTTGGAAATGGTACAAATAGTTGATTTAGAGAATGAGAATCATCTAGGAGGAAAGGTGTTAGATGACTTCTGACCTCAGAACAAGGGGCTACACGAAAAGCATGAATATATTAAGGAGAGGATGACATGTTTCCTCAACAAAAGCAATATGCTTCATATATTTTCTTGACTCTCGGTTGAATGAATTAACAAATAAAAAATCTTAATATATCATTCAAATTCATATTTTAGGCATGTAGTGCAAGTCCAATAAAGAAAGATCGTCTGCATGTAGTTTGATTCTCACGATGTCAATGGAATTTTAAAATCTTGACATAAACTATCTAAGAATGTTTGATCTGTTAGACCATTTCCTTTATTGGAAAGTAAGTACTTAAGTTGCTACAGTGTTATGGTAAATGCAACCCTCTTGACAGTAATGTAGTCTATAATGAAGCTGTTCTAGAGAAGTAAAATACAAAATAATAGTTCTTTAGGCCTTTAATGAGACATCACCTGTATTGTCTTGAAATGATATACCTAAATGCAGTATCTAAACAAACCGTGTATATTTACATTTTTTTCCAGAACTTCTTAGGTCCCAGAGGTCAGGCTAAGTCCAAGGGCAGAAATTTCACTAAGCTAGTCAAGCATAAAATCCCATTCTAGACAACTCAAAATTTCAAGAAAATGTAATTTCCATGGTAGCAAAGGTCATGCTGTTACCTCAGATTTGGGGCCTCGAAACCTGTAGCAACAGAAAACAACAAAACACAAAATATAATAGTCAATCTAGGTGTTTAATACAAAATTGGATATAGATGTTCTTTTTTCAGTTCACTATTCCATTTCCTCAGTAGAAATATGTTTTAGTAGTACAATTATGCCACAAATTTCAAGCAAACCTTTCATTGCTTAGTTTAAAGAAAAAGCTGAAACAAGAATGCAGCAGACTGCAGTCATTAATTACTAGACCACTATTATAAATATACAGTCATATGGAGGTGTTAGTAGGTTTTGAATTACATTACAGTTCATTCAATATAAAAATTCAATGAAAAAATAACATTACAATTCATTCAATATAAAAATTCATGAACATCAAACAAGAGTCAAACAAAAACCTACATTGTTAGACTTAAGGGTGTGTCAAAAAAGAAGAAAATGCAAATTTCTTTATACCATGGTGTGTTTGAGTTGCAAATAAATCAGGAAGACAAAAAGTATGCTAAATTGGATGATGACAGTGTAATTAATTTGCAGACTAACAGCATTCCAAGAGGAATGGTTTCTCTATAGCATATATTTGATATAAATGTTCATGAAGCTAAGCCAGATTTAACTAAGTCCCATGGGCATCTATTTGACCTGCATAACCTTAGTGACCCTGGAGACACAAAGAACGTGCTAATTGGTAAGGCATGTGTAGTCAATGAAAGAGAGGACATCATAATGCATTAAAGGAATTCAAAGACATTATATAATTTCACAATCGTATTGATATGTTTACGATGTAGATTTCTCTCTATAGGATGTTCATCATTCATGTCACAACTCACAATGTAGTGGGTTTTTCGGTGAAGCAAGATCAACTGATTAGTACTAAGATGTACAATGTGGCAAAGACTATTAGATGACTTCACATTCATATACTCTAGATCATCTTTTGATCCCCTTTGGATCAAGGGAGGGTTTGTTAAGTTTGGGATCCAAAGTTTAGTTTTTATATAGTTTTGAATAAATAATGTAAAGAGGCTATTTATGAGACACACCCTTCTTTAATTAGTTTACTTATTCATGTCAGTAATGTATTGGGTAGTTAATTGTTAGTTTCTCATAGAAGGGTGGTTTTAGAAGTTACAATAAGACCTTATATAAAGGGCAGTAAACAAAGTCATCATATCATTCCCACCTAATATAATGTTATAGTATTATTAATATATTTGCAATTTAAGATTCTATATTTTGATTACGAACACATTGTAGGAAAGGATGGACACAAAGATTAAACGATCTACTGCTTTCCATTCACAAACAAATGGGCAACAACAATTGTGAATGGAACTTTAATGCAACTATTAAGAAGGTATAATCAAAGGTTTCCCAAGGGTTAAGATGAACATTTGGTGTACATTCAGCATTCTTACAACAGGGTTGTTCATTCTTCACTAAATCTTTCCTTTTGAAATGTATCAGCTTTATGCCCTTGAGCCTACTTTATGTGTTTTTTGGACAATCAAGTAAGGGGCTGAAAATAGAACTCAAATGTTGTTAGACCTCACATTCCATGGAGAAGGTAAAGCAGATTCATCTACAAGTCCAAGAGAGGTTGAAAGAGTCTCAACTTAGGTACAAGAATGTCATGAAGAGCATCGGATAGAGCATAAGTTTCAAGTGGGTGATATAGTTTGGGTGTACATGGATAAGGAGAAGAAACAAGGGCCTCCTTAGAAGCTCAAGCCTTTATGGCATGGTCCATTTCAGATCATAGAGCAACACTTTCCCATTGGAATTGCCTAAATACATGATATTTTCAATCATTAATGTTGAATGAGTAAACTTGTTTGAGCCCTCCATGCTAAATGAAGAAACAAAGGATGTCATTCATCTTTCCTTGGATGATTTTGCACCTGAGGAGATGGATGACTTGAAGGTGGATGCCATTCTTGATAGGAAGGTGCAACAAACCAAGTAGGGAGATTGGGAGATATGGTTGATTGATGAGAAAGGACAGTTTCAAATAAGACTAAGTGGGTGTCTCGTGGAGAAATCGGTAAGAAGTGCCCACATTTAATTGTCTTGAGGCTTTTGGGGGCCAAAAGACTCTTGGTTTGGAGGGTGTGATCCAAAACCAAGTTGAGAGGTTCAAATCAAGTTGGCACTCAAGTTAGGCATAGCCTTGGAATAGTATTAAGTTCAGTCATTGATTGTTTTTAGCAAGGTATTGTTGCTAGAATGAATATACAATGAGCTTGTGATTAGAAGATAACTTGCAAGAATTCTTGGTGATAATTCAAAACATTACCACAATGCTCGTGGAGGTATTAATGTTGGAAATATTGTTGTCATTGATGTCAAAGGAGCATAATTGTTGTCAAAGAACAAAATGAAGAAGGTGGGCCAACCCATGAGTTATTTTGCTTGAATTATAACTTATTGCAATGCTAGCCAACTCAACTTGTTTAATATTGGCGCCAAATTTATGGTGCCCATATTTTATCTTGCGTGTTTCCTTGGTCAGTATCTTTTGTAGAGGCTAGTCCATCACTTGGTCCCCGTGGACTAATAGGGTGGTTAGGGAGGCCTTTGAGGACGTTGCAGACTGGTTCAGTCAATCCTTTCGAGCTCAATCAGTATATTCTAGTGCAAGAGCACCTAGTCAACTATGGTCAATAGGTGTAAATATGAGTCATGTTCAGGTGTCAAGTCTGATTTTGATGTAATAAGGTCCATTGAGACCATTTTTGGTGTTTTAGGGTCATATAGGGTCATTTTGTTAAGTCTGTCAATTTTGGTAAATGTTGCAAAAGTTGCTTGTGCAACTTTGCAATTTTTGTCATTTTGAGAAGGTGAACAGTCATTTGTTTGAAAATTAGTTCAAGATCATTGGTTTTCTGTTGGAACAAGTTTAAAACGACCTCACAAACTTCGAGGCAGACTTCTAAAGTGATTTTGGTGGAAATAATAATAAACAAGCTTTGTTTTATGTGAATTTCCAGTGTTTTCTGTTGTTTTAAAGTATAGTACAGCTCTATACTACTGATTCATGATATGAAATTCATGTGAAGGGTTAAGGCAATGAATCTACTGTGATTTGGTTCTGATTGTGTTGAATTTCATCAAGATTTAAGGTAGTTAGGAGTGTTTTTTCTGTAAACCGCCTGTAAACCCAAGGTTTAAGGGTTTGAAGACAAGAATAATGTTTTGCAGCCCATTCCACCATTGAAATTTGGCCAAACTCGGTGGAATGGAGGGGTTTAGTGTACTATTAGAGATTTTGAAGTTTTCTAGAGCAGGAGATGGAGTTTGGGGCAGATTTGAGCAAGCCCTAGCTTAACATCCTCATGTGTTAGGCTTAGGAAAGTTAGGTAGGTTAGAGATTTTGTGTGACAGCAATATTGGAATGAATTGTGGTGATGAAA
Organism: Sequoia sempervirens; assembly: GCA_007258455.2. NCBI lineage: Eukaryota > Viridiplantae > Streptophyta > Pinopsida > Cupressales > Cupressaceae > Sequoia > Sequoia sempervirens. The sequence continues at coordinate 15,496 of VDFB02249577.1, forward strand.
TCTGTATAAGTGGACCCTATGTGATGTGTTAGAGCCTCTGGAGTGGAGTTTTGATAATTGGTGATTCAATTTGATATACTTGCTTTGGAAAAGTGGCCTAATTTGGCCTTGGAGCAGCGTAGCAGACCTAGTTTGAAGAATTTGTTCCAAAACAACCCTATTCTCAAATAGGATATGTTGCAAAGAGGCTTAATGGGTATCTGAGATGGTCAATGGTTTGTGGGTTAATGGCCTTCTCTAAAAGATATGCTTGAGAAACCAAGTTTGGAGACCTACAAGAAGAAATAGGAGATTATATGTGAAGCCACCATAATTAAGGTTTGAAATCTTGAAGTTGTTAAACTGTGTTGTGTGAACATACTCCATCCTGTTCTACATCAAGTGGTATCAAAGCATAGGTTCTGATTGAGAAGTGGAAAAGTGGGTGAAAGTTTGAATAAGCAAGATGCCTCCAAAGAGCAATCCAACGGCCAGAGAAGTTAGAGAATTAAAGGAGCAATACGCTAAGGAGGTGAGACTATATAAGGAGTCTCATGAAGCTGCCCTTGCCAGAATTGCAGCCCTGGAGAAAAACCAAAGAAGAGGTATGGTCGGTGGTGACCAAACTGACAAAAAGGATGAGGGTGAGAGTGAGAACCCTCAAGGAGGAGTCCAAGATGAAGAGGAAATGGACCCTGAAGAAGCAAGAATGGTTAGGATGCTGAAGGCTATCAAGAGGGATACTCCTAAGGTGAAAGTGGGAGTGCCCATGTACGGTGGGAAGATGAACAGTGAAGAAGTGTTGGGTTGGATAGATGCTCTTGACAATTTCTTTGAATTTGAAGAGATAGAAGATAATAAGAAGGTGAAATTTGCAAAAGCCAAGTTGAAGGCCCTGCCCTAACATGGTGGAACTATGTTCAAGAGGAAAGAGTAAAGAAGGGCAAGACTAAGATAAGTTCATGGGATAGAATGGTAGCTAAGGTAAAAGGACAATTTTTGCCTGCAGATTATGCAATTCAAACCTTTAGGAAGCTGCAAAATTTAAAGCTAAAGGAGTTAGATGTCATGGTATACACTGAGAAGTTCCATAAATTAAGTATTAGAGCAGGACATACGGAAGATAAAGTAGAAAAGGTAGCAAGATACCTAAATGGGCTAAGGCTCAATATTCAAGATGAAATTGGTCTCACTACACCTAGGACAGCTGAAGAGTGTTTTTAGTTGGTTGTCAAGGCAGAGGAAAGGATAAAAAGGAGACGAGCAGCAAGGAAGAGGAAGAGGCATGTAATGTTCCCTTTTCATCAGTAATCTGTTCTGACACTCATCAGCCTATTCCGGAAGCCTGTAGGCGTGTGTGAGGTAAAATTAGGGTTTCCAGTTCTAAGGTTCTTTGGCATTTCTGAGAGTTTACTATTTATAGTAAATTCTATTTTAAGCAGTATGGAGTTTGTTAGCTTTCAGGGCTTCATTTTCAGTTGGACCATCTCTTGCAATTCAAGTTTGGCTTTTAATGGTTTAATTTTGGAGAATCAAAGCAATTATGTTATTATTTGCAGTTGACCCCCTTGGCCTAGGAGAACAACTTTATGTTGTGTTTAAAAAGTGGACTTGGAAGGGGGACGCCTTCATGAGGAATTAATTATATTTTATTTATTGCCTTTTTCCTTGGTAAAAGTGGATGCCACTTTTAAATGAGATTCTTTTTAAATAAAGTGAAATTCATAATATGCAAAAAGGACGCCATCTTGAGAAGTTGATTGTTTTTTGGAAATTTGAAAAGACTCCTATGTCTTTTGGTGTACCTTCTCAGGAATCTGAAGAGTTTTGTAAGCTTCTATTTAATGAAGGTTTCTGCTCCAGCTTTGCATCCATGAAAATTATGCTAAAGTTATGCTGTCGGAATGACAATTGATATTTTGCTTCGAGGATGTCTACCTCCTAACCTTTCGTCCAATTTTGTGTTTGCAAGATAACACCTAGTTGCCTACATTGTTGCTTCTCAACATCAAACTAGCAGATTGAGCTCATTTGATTAAAGAATTTTGGAGTTTTTGGCAATTTTGGTTTGCTGGTTCATCTACAGCTGAAGGTGATTTTGATTCATAGCTTATTTTCCAGTTTGAATTTGCTTCTGGGTACTTCATCAATCCATTTGTTGACCTTGGGCGACCCTTCATGTTTAATTTGGGAACTTATTTTGAAGAGTCTGATTTTTAAATGAAAATCGCCCCTCCAAGGAGGGTCGTACTTTTCTAAGAGCATTGGGATTTGTGCAAGATGATATAAGTTGAAATTTGCTGCTGCTTGGTGTTTGGTTTTTGGGTGCCTACCTCCTAGGAGACCTTTGCAAAAGACATCATTCGATTCGGAGGTGAAATGAATGAGTTATGAATATTTTATTGATTTTCACAGTTGCTGGTTGACACTTTCAGTTTACTGTTTTTTGTATCAGACTTTAGAAGTTCTGATTTTTGATTCATTATCAGCAGTTAGAGAGATAAATAATTGTAAGAGATCATCTATTACTCATGTGTTTGAAGACTATTGTAATTCATATGTAATTTGCAGCTTATTTCTTATTTGTAAAGACTGTAAACAGTAGTACTGTTTCAGTTCTAATCGCTGCAATTAATTCTTCTTCTTCTCACATAAGTACCCCTGGATGGTTTACCGCCAGTGTGGATAATTTGATTGTAACACTCTTGTACCCACTTTCATAGTGGTGAATCCCCACAATTCTGTGGATGCCCGCCGCAGCGGATGAATTAGTTTGTAATAGCTTCATGGCTGGTTATCTGCCTATTAATTTCTAGCTTTCAATTAAACACTCCGTCATATGTTAGCACCTCGCCTTCAGTGGGATCTTGAGTGCATATTCTTGACGTTGAGTAGTTTCTTTCAAGTACTTTCCTTTAGCTCCTCCGCCATATGACAACACCTATCCTTCATTGGGATTGAGTGTGCATTCTTGGTGTGAGTTGTTTCAAGTTTGGTTTTCTATTTGAAGCTAACGCTAATCAAGTTGGCTAAGTGCTGGTTATGTTGTGTTAATTTACCGAAAAAAAATGATTTACATATTTCAGTGGTATCAGAGCAGAAGACCCTGCCATCCTGTGGCAGTTTTGTAGTGGTTGTCTGATGAGTGACAGAGACACTAGGCCATTCACCAGAAGTCAGGCCAGACCTCAGCATCAGTTTCCACCTGTTCCAGAAGCAGATACCTTTTCAGAAGCTTTGAGGGATCTTGGCAAAACAGTGGAAGGTACAGAAAAGACAGTTGAAATAATGTCAGACAGTGTAAGAAAAGATAATAAAGAGAGGGACAGAGTTGAGAAGAAGTTTGATGGGATGATAGACATGATGTCCGGATTATTGTCCAAGTTGGACCAGCAAGTAGCTCAGAATATCATTCAGCCCCAAAATAACTCAACTGGAGAAAGCAATGGAGTTAATGGGAATAACAATAGTGGCAGTCCTGAGGTGAATACAAGAGACAAAATTGTGGGTCAGCATGCTGCAATTCCTAGTGGGTCATCCTCTAGACCCCTTTTTCCCGTCTTCACACCAAGGGAAGAGCAACAACCGGTTGAAGCTACACCAACTTTTGTTGATGATGCACATCAAGCTTACATGGAGTATGTTTCGTTACCTCTTGACTTGAGAGGTACTTGGACCTTTGATCAATACATGAATCAAAGGAGTCGAAGAAATGGAGGAAAGACTGAACAACGTCCTCCTATGGCACCTAGAAATGATTTCTACCAAGCATTGGGAAAGATTACTATGGAGCATTTTGATTGTAGTAATAAGTGTACAGCCAAGTCATGGGTGCAGAAGTTAGATAACTACCTCTCTCTCAGACCCATGCCGGAAGAAGATGCTATCAAATTTGCTACTTTGCATTTGGATGGGATAGCTCACGAATGGTGGACTCATGGTTTGGTCACTCTTGGCCATAACCTCATTCGCACATATGGTGAGTTTACCAATAAGTTGATTGAAAGATTTGATACCAAAGATCCAGAATTGAGATTCAGAGAATTGGCACAATTGAAACAGCAAGGATCTTTAGAAAACTATGTGGCTGATTTTCAAAGGTTGTCAGTAATGGTGCCTAACATTACTGAAAGAAGACTTGTGGTTCTTTTTGCTGAAGGTTTAATGGAGCCTTTGAAGGGTTGGGTCAAAGCTTTTGATTCACCAACGTTAGATGAAGCTATCAAGAAAGCTAGGATCATGGAGTTGGCAGCCCCAAGGCCTAAGTTTCATTCAAAACCATTCAGCCATAAGAAAGATAAAAAACATTCTTCAAATCTGCCCAAGAAGTTTCCACCAAAGTTGTCAAAAGAGCTCAAAGAACAGCTTAGAAAAGATGGAGTTTGCTACACTTGTCGTGAGCCTTGGGTTAAGGGTCACCGTTGCTATGGGAGAGGCAAAGCAAACCTAATGGAGGGCTATTCTGATTTTGAATCAGAATCTGATTCGTCTGATCAGCAATACGAATCAGCAGGTAGTGAAGGTGAAGAAGCTCCAAAAGAGAAGTCCGATGAGGTGGGAGATGGTAGTGCTTTTGCACAACTATCAAGTTTTCGAAAAAATGATTCCTTTCGGGTTCATGGAGTTGTGATTTCACAAAGGATAGTTGCTCTAATTGATACCGGAGCAACTCACAATTTTATTGATGAAGGATTAGTTGCTAAAAAGGGTTTGAAGACTGAGGAATTTGATGGTTTCAAGGTAATGGTTGCAAATGGTTTTACTACGTCTTGCATGAGGAAGATTCTGAACCTCTCTATGCAATTAGGAAATTATGAGATTAAAGATGATTTTTATGTGGTCGGAATTGCAGACACTGATGTTGTGCTAGGCATACAATGGCTGCGATCTCTTGGTGAGATCACATTGAATTTGCAAACTATGGAGCTTAAATTTCAGTCTAATGGAAGGAAGGTTGTTCTAAGAGGGATGTAAAATGGGGGCCCTCGAATTGTGTCTTTAAAGAGGATGGAAAGGCTGATCCGTCACGATCAGGTTGAATGGGTTGCTGAATGTTTGGTTCTACCAGCTGATCCGATGGAGGAGAAAAGGCAATATCACCCTGATATTCAAGCCTTACTTTCAAAGAAAAGCAAAGTCTTTGGAAGCCTACCTCCTGGAAGACCTCATGAAAGAGGTTCTGAGCATGTAATTGAGTTAGAAGAGGGAGCAAAGCCTGTCATGACTACACCTTACCGTTATCCAAAGAAGCAGAAAGATGAGATTGAAAAAGCCATCAAGGAGCTTTTCGAGAGTGGTTTCATTAGACCAAGCAAGAGTCCTTTTGCTTCTGCAGTGGTGCTGGTCAAAAAGAAAGATGGCACGATGCGTACGTGTGTTGACTACCGCGCATTAAATCAGAAGACCATCAAGAATAGATATCCAATCCCTAGGATTGATGAGCTTATTGATGAGCTCCATGGGACTATGTTCTTCTCGAAGATTGATCTTCATTCAGGCTATCATCAAATCAGAATGAGGGAGGCGGATAGAGAGAAGACGGCGTTTAGATGCCATTTTGGGCATTTTGAATTTCTTGTCATGCCTTTTGGTTTGACAAATACTCCAGCTACATTCCAATCTTGTATGAACAAGATTTTTAGAAAGCAGTTGAGGAAGTTTGTGCTCATCTTCTTCGACGATATTCTCATTTTCAGTAAGTCATGGGAAGAGCACCTTAAACATTTGGAAGAAGTGCTTAGTATTTTAGAGGCGGAATGTTTGTTCGCCAAAGAATCAAAGTGTGAGTTTGGGATGACAGAACTCTTATATCTTGGCCACATTATCATTTCAAAGGGTGTGAAAGTTGATCCTGAAAAGATAAGAGCCATTCTTGATTGGCCAACTCCAAAGAATATTTCTCATTTGAGAGGATTTTTAGGGTTATGTGGATTCTATAGAAGATTTGTGAAAGGATATTCTCATCAAGTAGCACCTCTCATAGATCTTACAAAGAAAGGAGCTTTTCTTTGGACTACGAAGGCACAAGAAGTTTTTGATAAGTTTAAGCAAATCATGAGTACATGTCCA
>VDFB02249578.1:0-19730 GCA_007258455.2 Sequoia sempervirens
GTCTAATGCCTTGGGAAAAGTGGATGCCACTTTTAAGGAGATATTTTTAAAAATAAAGTGAAGTTCATAATTGTGCAAAAGGGACGCCATATTGAGAATTATTTGTTTTTGGAAATTGAAAAGACTCTTGTGTCTTTTGGTGTGCCTTCTCAGGAAATTGAAGAGTTTTGTGAGCTTCTATTTAGTGAAGGTTTTGCTCCAGCCTTGGGATCCATTATGCTTATCATATTGTTATGCTGTCGGAATGACTTCATGAATTTAGCTTCGAGGAATGCTTACCTCTTAGCATTGATCCTATTTCGTGTTTGAAAGATAACACCTAGTTGGTTTTGGGACTGCTTCTCATCCAGACTAGCAGATTGAGTTCGAATGTTGAAGAATTTTGGAGATTTATCAATTTTGGTATTGCTAATTCATCTCCAGCTGAAGATGATTTTGATTCATAGTTTAATTATCAGTCTGAATATGATTCTGGGTATTTCATCATTGGATTTGTTGATCTTTGGCAACTCATCATGCTAACTTTGAGATTTTATAGTTGAGGATCTGATTTTTAAATGAAAATCGCCCCTTCAAGGAGGGTCGTACCTTTTCATAAGTGCATTGGAATGCGTGCTTAATTCACAGAGGGTCTTTGTTGCTGTTTCTTCATCCTAACTTGGTCGCCTACCTTCCAGTTGTTCATTGCATTCGATTTCATTCGAAACAGAGGTAACTTGATGAAGGTATGAGCATTTTTATGGTGTTTCAGTTTGCTGATCAGAACTTCTAGAAAACATTGTTTTATATCAAATTCATATAATTTCAGTTTTGGTCTTTATTTTATCATTGGAAGAGCAAAAGAACATTGCTAGTATTCATTCTTCTCTTCTTAACTATGTTCTCTATCATTGTAATTGGTAATTTGCAGATTTGTGATTGTAAGGTTGAGATTTTAGTAGTACTAATCCAACCGTTTTAAGTCTCTACAATTACTTGTTTTATTCCATATTAATTACCCCTGGATGGTTTACCGCCAGTGTGGAAAAATGAACATTTGATATCTCTTTGTACCCACTCTCAAGTGGTGAATCCCCACTCTTAAGTGGATGCCCGCCGCAGAGGATGAATTAGATAGATGTACCTTCATGGCTGGTTATCCGCCTAATTATTTCAGTTCAATTAATAACTTTGTCATATGTTAGCACCTCGCCCTCAGTGGGATCTTGAGTGCACATCCTTGACGTTGAGTTTGTCTCATTTCAAGTATTGTTTTTTAGTTTCTCCACCATATGACAACACCTATCCTTCCTTGGGATTGAGTGTGCATTCTTGGCGTTGAGTTCTTTCAAGCTTGGATTTCAATTTTTGATGCTAACGCTAATTCAATTGGCGAAGTGTTGATTGTGTGTGAAAATCTATCGAAAAAATTGGTTAGCATATTTCAGATACACCACTCCCACTTCTAGATTGGTTGGAGCCAAAGATTGCGGATTTAGATACACTTTGCATTCCAGTCGTGACATTCACCAGAGCATGGGTTGAAAGGCATGTGAGTCGGCTTAAAGGCAGGTCAAATACTCTTACTTACAATTTGATGGGAGATCATAGGACGCCAACTACTACAAAGAAGAAACAGGTTGCTCGAGCTCCAGAGTCACGAAGGAAAGAGCTAGTCCAGCCGGAGCCTCCAGGAATTGAAGTAGAATTACCCACACCCTTGGAGACTCGTTCTCCAAGTATCCAGGAGGTTTCATTGTTTGCTGATCAAAGGAATATGTTGAACAAGGAACAAGAATTACAGGAGGCAAATCAGCCACCATGAAGGGAGTCTGTTTGCCAGAGTGTCAACGCACCTATCAGAGATAACCAGCAGGAAGAAGATGAAGAAACTGCCACAGATACACACTTTCAGCATGAGTTTGAGGCAGCGTTAGAGGATGATGAAGTTACTGGACAAGAGGCTCAGGTTTCAGGGGATACTCAGCCCGTAGAAGCCATTGAGCTTCGTCAAGATGAAATTAGAGAAGAAGTCCATGAAGAAGAAGCAAGAATTGAACAGCCATTTGTTATTTCAGAATTACAGCAAGTAGTACCAGACTAGCTCAGAGACAGGATGAGGAGGAGCCCCGTTGAAGAAACTGATCCAGCAGTTGAGATGGAAGAATTCCTTAGTAGGATCAGTACGCCTCCGACAAAGAAGAGAGCTAGGAATTTTTTGAAGATTTCAACAGATGACGATGGCTCTCGCACCCTTCACGTGGTTGTGCCAAGAGTTGAGTGTGATCGAGATGAGGCTATTCCAGAAAATTACATGATCACCACTATGGAGTTAGGTCGCCCCACGGCAGCACAGATAATTGAGGAGTGTGATAACTCCTACCAGGCGCTCAAGGACAGATTGCTCCGGACTGAAGGCAAGTACAAGAAATTGAAGAGGGAGCATAAGACTTTGATTGGCTATGTTCAGCATTTGTCTCGTCCTTGTGGGCAGGAGAGTCCAGTGATTGAGCTTTCGGCTAAGTTTCCTAGAGAATCAGTTAGCGGGTTGGAAGATTTGAGAATTATGGCACAGGAAGCAGATAAGTGGGTTGCTAGCGTTCGTGCCGAGACAGATAAGTTTATGGAAGATCTTGTTCATGCTTATCAGCAGGCTTCCAGCATTATGGCACGGATGGATGCAGTTGATCAAGCTTGGGGCAATGCTCATCTCTATCAGAACAAGGTTGTTTAGCATTTGGAGGCTTTGATGCATACTCCCTTACAGACTTTGGTCGAGGGAGGCATAATACAGGAGGGTGATAGATATGATTTCACCGGCTGGTACTCTTCAGTTGTCACAAGTCGAGGATTCTTTGATACAGCACAGACAGATTCGGCCAGAGTCAGAAAGGCCATGACGAATATTGTTGATGGAGTCCTAAACACATTAGAGGCTATCTTTGCTAGGAGGTTGAATTCCGATGAGGTGACTGCTGATGGTTTGAGGAGTAGGCTACCTCCTTTCTTTTCAGAAGTGAAGACTTTTGTTCAAAATTACTTTGAGAACACCTTAACTTTCTCGAGCATTATTCAGAACACTCAGGATGCTTTGGTTGCTTGGAGAAAGTCTTGTACTCGACATGGGCAGGCAGTCACCGTGTTGGAATTCCAGCTTGATCATATTCCGCCTATCTCTCTCATTAGGGAGGTTGGTATCTTGTGAGATTCATTTATTTTACCAATCAGGGAGAAAATGGAAGCTTCTAGATGTTATTGCTTCTGGATGACTGATAGTGGGCATTGATTTCCTTTGCTATTTTGGGAGTGAGTGGGAATCTTCTAGTTCATTTATTGTACCACTCCTCATTCTGGTAGTTTTTTAGGGTTAGGGCTGATGTGGCTTGATCTAAGCCCTCCATTTGATTGTAATCTGAGTCGTTCCATTGGACTGGGCCATCTATAAAAGGGGCATCCCCCCCTCATTTGTAATTCATTAGATTAGACATTAGATCAGACTAGAGAATAGAGCAGAGAGACTGATAGTGTAGTTGAAATAGCTTAGCATAGCATAGTTTGAAGGAGAAGGAAAGTTTTCCCTTGAGAACTTTGTAAGAGACTGTTGTGAAAACTATCATAATAAAAAAAGCTTTCACTGATGGTGATTTCGTCTTTTGTTATAAGCAGCTAGCAAGATTTCTTCACCCCGTCTACTTCAAGTAGTAACTTAGATTAAAGTAATTTTCATTTTCATGCAAGTAGATGTTAGCTGTGGATTGTGGTGTTTAATCAAGGCAACTTCGTTTTAATCCATACCACTAGCAGCTTGCTGACGGCAAGTTTGCCTTGTGTGGTCAACTGGAACACTTTATAAGTTCAACTTCGGTTATGGTTCACATTTTGGCATACGTCGTCTTGACGGTGTCTTTATGCTGAATTGTGACTTGAAAATTTCTTGCCATTCCCTTGAAGATTGCCCCGACTTTGTATAAGTTGTCCAACGCGAGGCAAAGAAAAGTCTGGTTGAGGTCTGCTGAGATTGATCCCACATTCTTCCTTTAGGATAGAACTTAGATCTCCTAAACCCTGCACTTATTTCAATTCAGTACATTTCTGGTTAGTATAGGAAACACGTACCTCATTGCCAAATCATTCGCAACGCATGAAAATCCCCTTCCATCACTAATCTGCTGTCAACTGCCATGAACTTGTGAACAATTGTGTAAGTCCCCTCATGAAAACAGCAAATCACAACGAACCTACTAAGGGTATTCCATTGCATTATCGGAACCTTGGAGTTGAATGTACAATCTCTCTCGCAACCTTAGCGTACGGAGTACTTTGATCAAGAGAGAATGGAGTAGCCTTCGGATACTTTGTTCTGCTAATTGGTGCGGTCACAAAAAAAATCACATCAACAGGTACAACAACATACCAATACATGCTGCTTACAACTTCTCAAACTTTAATCAATCTGATCCTTGCATTTATGACAATTGGAGATGATTACAATTGTTGATATATTGAAATTTCGCAAAATTTCTACAAAATAAACAATTGAAACTCACTCACAAATATTGAATTGTGCAGATTCGATGGAAAGGCTGATCATTTGATTGAAGAAGACCAAAATACCGATGGTCTGACAGCTGGTACGGCAGCAGGACCTTGGAAAATTTTGATATTTGTAAACATCAGCAGCACATACTTATTTTCTCCATTTTTGCACTCCAAAAATCACAAAATGGCAACAATAAATGTTGGTGAACAACAAAAAAACATGCCAATGACTTCTAGAAACCCTCCTTGATGTGGCACTCAACCATAACGATGAAAATCAGAAATATTACTAATTTTAAAAATTAGCAATAACAATGATTTGCTTGCAAGTATAATTTGGTCCAATACTCCACAAGCTAAAATCTTCAAAATTCACTATAGCAACATTGTAGCAAGCTGAAAATGACTTCAATTCCTTGAACACAAATGTGATCCCCAAGTGAAATCACTTCTTATGGACGAGGGTTTTCATCCTCAATTCCAACCTTAGAAATCAAGAGGGTTTTCATCCTTGGATGGAAAGATGAACACAAAGTTCAATCTCCGGAAATTAATCAAAAATCCAAATGATAAGTGATGATTTGATGTGAACTCTGACTCCTCTTTTATAGGCACTTTACTTTGGTTCCTCTATTTAATTTTATTTTTATTTATTTTTCTATTTCCCTCCAAGTATTTAATTACCTCCAAAGGCCCTTTTTAAATTACATTTTGAATAAAGTGTAAAAATCACTTTTTAAAGATTACATATGACCAAAAATAATATTGTAAGTTGCGCTTTTGAAAATAAAGTGGTCCAGCCCACTTAAAATACTATTCTTTTATTTCCTTGCTTTAGTAATGCTTTAGCCTACGGGAAAAGAGGATAGGATAGAGATCTCCTACATGGATCTAATCCTAAAAAGGAGGCATGTGATTGTGTTCTTTAATGGTATAGAAATAACATTTATGGCATTACCATAACTAAAAATAGATAATAGGTGACGAGGTGTAGTCAAGTTATTTATAATCAATTGTTATGTTTTATGCTATGTGAAAATGAAAATAATCAATAATTATTTTATCTAATAAAATGTATCAGCAGCATGAATATTGTACTTAATTGATTATTTATTTTAGTGTTGTCTACACCTTGATGGTTGTAATGAAGCCAACATATCTCTTGGTCAACAAACCTATATGTAGAATGAGAAGATTGGGAAGCAGGCTCTCATGTTATCATATTTTTCCTATACCTTAGCTATGTGTTGTACACTAACTTATATAAATAAAGTTGCAGTGATCTCATTATTTGTGTGCTATCTCTGATATGTTCATTCTTCTATAATTACTTCCCTAAATTGTATTCTATATTGGTATAACAATCATATTTTTTGTTAACTAAAGTCATCCAAGACAACCAGTTGGTTGGAGTGCTGAGTTTGTAATCCAAAATTGCTGAAGGATGCCAACAGGCCCTGTCTATAGACATGGTTTGGTGGTCATCATTCTTTGCTGCTCAACATAAGTAATTAACCTTACTATATTTTGTACTTCTTTTGTGGGTGTGCAGGCATGGGGAAGGCAGCACATAGCAATGATTGAAACAAGGCACTCCATTGGTTGACAAAGCAAGAATATATTGTGCTAACTGTGCAACGTCATGTCTTCCAAGTTTTTAAATGCATAGAAGTGAGTCATAACACAAAATGATTGATTAGAATAATGCAATATTAAAGAGGATTCCAATTAAGTGCTTCCTTATTGTCATTTTAACATTGATTAGTCCATTTATCTTACAATATGCTTGCAATCCATTTTTTGTGCACTTGTCCAGTAACCTCATCATATCCTACACCACTATGTCGTCATGCTTATGATTATGAAAAACCACTTTACCACACAATAAGTTCATTGTAGGTAGATCATCATATCATATCTATTTTATTTCCATATTAACATCAAAAGGAAGAACAAAAATGTGGAAATCAAGCATACGTAGCAATGCAAAATCTCATTGTTATCTGTCTCTTTCGTGAATTGTGTACAGATCATAAAATACATTGATGGGCTTTTTTTATCAATATCATGGATTACAAATTGTGATATGAAAAGGCCCAAGTTATTGGTCTACCCTCCAGGCCCTTCTGCAGAAAATCAGAAAGTACCTATGGCTGAGTTAGAGCAAGAATAAACAAATAGTTTACCACCCCCAATCCCCGGTCCCTACCACCCACCTTTACCACAGAATTACTGAATGAGTAAAGGGAATAGCAAAAGTTCCAAGCCACAACTTACTATTTACCACAATGAGTGATCTCAGCTTGGTTGTTTATCTCTATACAGCAGCAAATGTTTTTGCTTGTATTAGTCTTTTAGTTTCTCATACACCTAGAGTTTAGTCTTGCGGCGGATGGGCGGATTGCGTTTGGCAGCGCTTCGTTCGCCAGCGCAATGCCAGCCAGTTACTTCGGGCGATCGGCGTTCGTGGCTGCGGGCCGTTCGGGCGAACTCTTCGACGCTTCAGGTGGGTTTGGTGCGGGTGGCGCTGAAGGCAGCAGGATATGGCGCTATAAAATCTTCCAGCATATAGCGGGCGCGAACGACATGGCGCGAGGATCCTGCAGTTAAAGCCGCTTCACCAGATCTTCTTGGTGTTTGTCGTTTGTAGAGGGTTTCAGGTTTTCTCGTTCTTGCTACTATTAAACAACCCTCGCCCTATCCCTATCGGACGGACGCATTACTATCCGCCCTCCTGAAATTCTACTTTCCTCATGGGCGCTCGGTAAGGCGGAACAACCATGCATCTTGTCATCCCCTTCCTATGAACCCCACTCTTTTCCCTTGCCTTGTTGGAGTTTCGAACATGTCCTAACAATCATGCCTTTTGCCTGAACTCTGATCTCCAGCAAGTGGTAAGAGTCATGAAGTATCTCGACACACAAACTCTGACATTCCTACCTATTAACACTATTCACTCCACCTACCTTCCTACATGACCGAACCACCATTAATGCTCAAGAAGGTGACACATCTTCCAAAAGGTTTTCTGCGGACATATAAAGTATTATTTAATAATAGGAATGTGGATCCACATGTTGACCCAACTATGCAAACAAAAAAGACAACTTCGACTCCCATTAATGGGGTAGTCAAGGTTTCAAACCCTATGAGGCCCCTTGTCATTATCTTTGAGGACAATTACAATTTGCAAGGAACATTCCTCAATGCCTCCCATGCACATTTTTGCACACATAAGCACAATCCTAGGCATGATTAAAGAGGAAACACAATCGATAGGTACGAGCAATCCCTAACAAATACCAATCTCGAGATGGAGGCCACTAATGCAATTTTTAACACCCTTTCTGGGTGTATTAAGGATTCAAAGTTTGAACAAAAGGAAATCATGAAAAATATTCAAAAACCCTAACTGAAAAAATAATTTTGAGAACTTGTGTTCAAACACCCAAATTCGAGGATGAAAACCCATAATCTATTTGAGGTCAAAGGATGAAAACCCTCAAGATCTCATGCACCAAAGGACGAAAACTCTCTTGGCCACAAGGAGCGATCTCACCCAAAGGTCATATTTGAGCTTTCATGTTAATGGATCTCAACAATAGTGAGCTTGCAAGACATTGTAGTTGTTGTAGGTTCTAGTATTGTATTTCCTGCTTGCAATCATGGCTATGAAATCATTATTTCTATCATTGGTGTATATTGTTGTATTTCTATATGTTATTGTTGTCATAGCAATGTTTATAATGTATTACAGTCCCATCAATATAAGAAATACTATAAAACTTATTTTGCATCTTCATAGGCCCACTTTGTAATCTGCGTAATTTATGTTAATGCATAATCGAGTTTTGTGATCTAGTTTTTTTAAGATTTGGCTAAATTATATAAACCTGAAATCTCTTTGTTTGGTTACTAGCATTAATGCATAAATCATGAGAAATCTAGGCTTTTGCAAGATCAAGTAGACACTTAGATCTGTAATCTATCTTCATTGGTGAACCAAACCTATAATATTAGGGTTTGAGTGATATGTGTAAATGCAACGGGGAATTTTTTGAGTTTTGGCAAGAGTTTGGTAAACAATTAAATCAAAAATTAATTTTCCCTGTAAATTATTTTCCAAGACATTACAGTGGTATCAGAGCCACTAATTTAATATCTTCAAAGAGCTTTAAGTAATATTCGTCGAGGAAATTACAAGTCCGCATAATAATTGATTGAAACTGAGTGATTGGGTTTCAAGAGGCATTAATGACACCAAGTAAGACCAGATGCAGCTTGCATTTCTAATACAAACATGAAATTCTAAACATTATAAATCCCATGATTAGAATAATACATGAACTTAGTATTAGATACCAATACCAAAACAACCAGCATCCAAAGAATGTCAAAGATAAAATTGCATCGAAACTTTCATGCTCATGTCAAATTGTAATTGCTTCTGTCAGTTTCTCATACTCAAACTTTTAAAAAACATAATAGAGAATATGTTCAATTTTCTCATCTTCATGCCAAAAAAAATGACTAAGAGTATAATAAATATCATGTCAGGGATGAAGCTTGTCAACTTTGCAATTCATGTCATCTATCTGTATCAAATGCAACAGAGGCAAATGCCATACCAATCATAGATTACATAGCAAATAAACTATCACTAAGATAGTCTGAGTTCATCTTGCAAGGAGCCATATGGCTAAAATAAGATTACCTCTGGATAGTTTAGACCATCAATCTTCTGTATTTCTATAATTAAATCTCTAGCAGCCTTGGTGAAATTCTTCAAACCCTACAAAAAAGTTCACCCACAGCATTATCTTTGTTAAATCCTGCTATAAAAAAGCATGAGGAAAAAAGTGGTATATGGCAGACAAGAAATAATATTTGCATCTATAAACAGATCATAATCTATTTATCAAGACATTATTTATCTCACATGCATTAATGTGTAAAATATTGATATTTTCAAGGTATTGAAAGATTTTAAAACAAACTATAGATTATAAAGGGATATACAAACATATTTTTGATAAGTTAAAGACAAAATCTATGTTGATGAGCAGTAAGTAGTCGTAATAAGAGAGCAGCATAGGTCTATCAAAGACAAAAACCAAGCAGAGCTAACTAGATGCTGAAATAAAATGCAGAAAAATTAAAATTAGGAACATCTGATCAAGCCATTTGGATATGCAAATTTTAAAACCTATAGAGCTACGGATTTATAGACTGTTTGAGACTGTTAGGAAAGTGAAGTCCAACTTCTTTGAGCAACCAAAAGCTTCAGACAAGATGTCTGACAAAACATGGACTGTATTCATGAGACAATATCCAAGAAAAGCTAGCAAAATAAGAATTTCAAGATATCCCATAATTGGGGAGATATTTTCCTGAATTACTGGGTTCTCTATCATGGTATCCGTGGGGTGGAGATCAGTAGGACCTTCACAGACTTCTTGATGATTATGCAATGTTTCATGTTAATAATATTAGACCAAGCCCAATTAGTACTAATGGGAAGGCTTGGCTTCTTGAATACTAGAGAAGAAAATATTAATTTTGAATCCATGGCACTAGCTGTAATATCCCTAGCTACTTCTGATCTAAAGTTTAGCTCACAAGGAATATCTTAAGGGTTACCAAAATGCAAAACAAAGATCTTGATTACTATAACCTTCTTAAGGATTTTTCACCTAAAGGAGAGGAAATTGTAATGAGCCTGCTCAAATCTGACCTCAATTTGCTGATAAAAAGCTCAAGGAATTTCGTCAAACAATTCACATGCAAGCTTCCAGCTTGCTGGTCTGTATAATCAGTCTGATTTACTCTTGCTTGGATGTAATGTAAATGATGCACTTAATGTTTTGAGTGCTACTATCGATGCAAGATTGATTTACAATGCAATAGAAGTGATAAATTGACTGTTCTTGACCCTTCTCATACATTGACATGACTGAAATTGACAAGCACAGCTAGTAGACATACTGTCAAACACTTTGTATGCATTCTATGGCAGCAACTATGCAACTACAGCATGTAAACATTAATACAAACACTAGTCAAACAAGCTGATCATGAAATAAGAACACCTACAGCCAACTGGTCTTTTGTCAAACAGTTGGTATGCATCCTCATATCATATACAAATGATCATTACAATTAATAGATTTTTCCCAGCCAATAATATCTTATTGAAATGCAACCTTCTACAATACTAAATAAGAAAAGTGCCAAGACTCTTGGCTTACAACTTATATGATGATTTCAATCAGATCTGATACAAATGTTCTCCTACAGCAACTAGCATGAAAAATGCATTAGAATGATCATAAAGTTTGTACAAATCAAAAGGAACCTGGAACATGAAGTTGCCTTGAAGCTGTGATGAATTAGCAAGCAATATCTTGAATGATAATGACCTCTTGATGCCAAATCAATCCTCAGACCCAGCCGCCCCTGTTCTGATATAAATTAGTCTCTATAAAATAATTCTCAGCTTCTATGCCCTCCAAAATGCATCCAACTTCATCTTCTAACCCTCTTATGAAGTGCGCCCAGGGTAGAAGAGAGAATCAAACCAAGTTGAGGGAGTTACAAGCAAATCGTGGCCTCCATTATGACTGTAATTTTCTGATGTTTGAATTATCAGACTTTCCCTATGCAATCTGCCCTTTTATGACCTGGAATCAAGAAGTATTTGCTGCCAAATGAGGAGCTAACAATATACCCTGCAAAGAATCATCATCTCCATATCGTCCCATGCAAAATTAAATGAATATGTTGCTCCTCTATGCCAAATCGAATCTCCTATATGCTGGCCCTAACGACTGTAATATAAATCAGACCGATATCAGATTATAATGAAATCTCCAACTCCAAGCTTCATCAATGGAAGCTCAAGCTTCTCCAATTAATGGCTCCAATTGAAACTCCAAACCAGCAAAAGAACTTGGCCCTTGGCCACCAATTAAGCACAAGTGAAAGGACTGAAATATCCTTCCCACAGCTGCAATAATTCAAGTGATATTTCACACCCTCAAAATTGTTATCAATAGAAAGTTTCCGTTTCCTATGATAAGAAGCAATCTGCAGAGACCCTAGGCTCCACAAGATGAATTGACAATCAACAACAACAACATGCAAATCAGCCTGCCGAGAATGAAGCCCAAGATGTCTATTTATTCTTTTTCCTCAATTTCTCCAAAAGCTTCTAGAACATTATTTTATTTTTTTTATTAAGTGACTTTATAAGATATTTTATAATTCAAGTCACTTTATTAAATTAATTAAATATAAGGTCACCTTATAATTTTAATTTATTTGATAACCTTATAAATAATTAACTTAACACTTAATTTAATTTAATTAAATTAACTAATTAGTCATCCTCGTGAAAAATCATTATTTTGGACAACTTAATTAATTAAATTAATTAAATCAAATTACTTCCAAAACGGGGACATTACAGAAATAGATCAAAATGACAATGTTCACACTTCTTAAACCACTCTAGAAAATTCCCTTCAAATTTGGCCTAAGTTTGCCTCAAGGAATTATGTCAAACACTTCACTTGCAACCCCTTAACTAACTGTTTCTGAGTTTTCAATTTGTTGCTTGTCTTCAAATGGGCTTATAAATAAGTTTAATTGCTTGCAAAACACTCTTCAATATCTAGGCAATGATCTAGAATGATAATGCAATTCTCTTGTCTTTAGAATGCAAATACATGAACATCTACATAGGAATTATGCACCTACGGCCAAGTAACATTTTTAAAAACACTTGGAATGCATTCTAATATGCTGATTATAGAGATGCAAACTTTGCTCAATACAAAAAATATTCGATCTGCAACTTATAGCTCCTTATTATGAAATGAAATCTAGTACAATGCAGCTATAAAGGCCAAGACTCTTGGCATTACAACATATGCAATTTCTACAATTTCTTAGTACAAATGGCTGCCATGATAACAATAGTAGAATGCAATATCTATGTAGAAAATGACTAGAGGAACCTAATACAAAAATCGCAGATGAGCTGAAGACTTGATAGCAATCCTTGTTGATGAAGAAGACACTCCAAAATGATAAAATCGACCTCATATATGTGCCGCCCCTGTTCTGGACCAGATTGCTTGAAATAAGTTATGAGCATCTCCTTTCGTCCCCCTTAAGCTCCAAATATCATTTATAAATCTAAAGGAATGGTGCGCAAAGGTCCTAAAAGGAAATCGATGCAATCCCAAGTCTTCAAGAATGAAATTGTAACCTTTCAAGTCTGCAGATATGAGACTGGAAATTTATATCAGACCACCGTTCCCTGTAATCAGACTTCTATCTTCCTCCAAAATTGATGTCTTCTATGCTACCAATCGATGCAAATGACCTCCACTAATAACTACATCTGATAAGCAACAACTCCTCAATCAAACCAACACAAAAAATGGCCTTTGGCCATAATTTTAGCACAAGTGAAAGGACTGATTTGTCCTCTCCAATCAGCAACCCTTCAGAGGATATTTCACCACCTCAGTTATGCAATCAATGGAAGTTTTCATTTCCAAAGATTAATGGATGAAATTACAAAAACCCTAGGCTCCACAATGGACATATCAAATCAATATTCAAATGAGCCCTTGATATCTCTTTTATACTTTCTTATGAGAGCTCAAACACTTTTCTTGCCAATGTGGGATAAAAGATATATTATTATTTTAGTGACTTTATAAAATAATATTTTATCTAGTCACTTTAATTAAATTAATTAATTATAAAGTCACCTTTTAATTTTAATTTATTTGATGACTTAATAAATAATTAATTTAATTAATTTCTCCTTATTTCACCACTTAGCCTTCAGAGAATAAGGCTAAGAAAACACACTGAGAAAGTTACAAAAATGGGGACATTACACTAGCCAACCTTCTTAAAGAGACCTTAAACTTTTCAAGCATAACATCATGTTTGGCTTGGGTCTGGGAAAGACATGGGATATTCTGCTTGAAAATCAGTTCTTAGAAGCTTGGCAACCAACATATCACATAATTAACCTCCAAGTCTAGGTGTACAAAGTTAGAAGGAAACCTCATGAAATGAATGATTTTGCATCTGCAGATTGAAATAGAGCTAATTTTGAAGGTTTTGGGACTGACCTGTCATGGACAATTGAGTGTTAGGGTTCAAGATCCTCAAGGACACTGGCATTGCATCTGCAGATTGAAATAGGATTAATTTTGAAGGTTATGGGACTGACCAGTCATGGCCAACTGTGCATTAGTGTTCAAGGTGCTCAAGGACACTAACATTGCCTTGACTATTGCTAGAGCCCAACAAAATTTGCCTTTTGCAGATCATTTTCTCATGTTTCTTTGTGTTTGGCAACCAGATCTATTGCAAATTGGAATTTAGTTTCATGATTGCCTTGAGGTTGTCCTAGTTTGAGGTTGCTCACATCCAAGTTTGTGTAATGTTGATCAGATTTGCATGATAGCAGAAAACTAATGTAGACCGACCTGCATGAGAGCATAAAACTAAAGAGAGCCGACCTATCTTTGTCAATGAGATTTTCATGTATTTAAAATGCTAAAAAACTTCATTATTCCTCACAAAACATCTTCTAAGCAGCATTCAGGAGCAACAATAGTCTTCAAATTGTAGAAAAAGGCGTTTGGTCGCAGGTACAGGCAGATTTAAGTGGTGTAGCTGTTCAAAAGACACACCTGGGAGGTGATAGTGCCTGCTGTGTGCACCTGGAGGTCTTAAGTGACAGAGTAAGGGTGAAATCACGTGTCTAGGATTCTCTCATTGGCAGAATGGTGAGAATAGCACAATTACGAGTTTAGTGCAGGCAAACAGCAGCAAAATGAGCAATCAAACATGAGTTAAGTGGCAAAATTGGCATATCCACACAATCAGAGGAGAAATTACTGGCAAGCAGGTGCAGGTAAAATGTACAATCAGGGCATGTTTTAAGTGACTAGGGCATCAAAATTGTGTTACCTGATAGTTAAATGCCGGAAGAAAGAAGCAAATCACACAAACAGTGAATACAATAACAGCAAAGACAACAACACAACATGACTTAAGCATTAAAGGCGACAGTCAAACTATAATCATGCATGACCATCAAATACAAATGTATGGCCATCTCGTCACTTAGAAAATATTTAGAATATTTCTTAAGTGTGTCAAAAACACATTGTTATGCAAATAAGCTGCAATTCAAACCAGTGGCCTGTATTTTATTAGTGAATGCATCAACCAACTCTACAGCATGCGCAGCAATGCTACTCATTGTAGTGGCTCACATTTATTAGAAGTAAACAATATTTTGATTTTATTTTTAACCAGCCAATAGATGCATGCATGGTGGACATACATGTGTATTTGATGGTCATAACTCATAAGTACAATTTGTGTGGAGAATAGTCCTATTTTGCTTGGCCCAAGCAAAGTGAATCATATAGCACTAAAGGCAGCATATAACAAGAAATTGCACTATTAAGTATTAGGACATGTATGAAGGCCAACTGCTTTGAATCACACCTATGAAGGGTTGCCAACCTGTTTTAAAAGGAAGAGCAAAAGAAAACACTTAAACACCTAAAGCCATTCCTATTTATCCACTGCAGATTTGCCATTCTTCTTATTTCAGTCACTGTCCCACCTTCTCACACTCAAATCTTCTTTTTTGCATATTACAGCAGGTTGGGAGATGGCATTATTGCAGAATTTGCAAGTTTCTTCCATTCAAAAGGGCATAAATCCTTCTTTTCTCCATCCTTGTTCTCTGCAGATCAGTTTGGAACTAGCTGAGATCGAGCTCTTTTCAGTTGTTGTAGAAGTTTTTCAACAGATTACAGACCTCGGGTTTAAGCTGTTCCTGAATTTCTTCTCCACCGCCTAGGGTTTTGACATCCAGTACAGATTTTTATGACTGTTTTCATCGAACGTAAGCAATGTTTCATGTGTGATGTTTTGTGGTTGGAATCCTATATTTCTATGCAAGTCACGGCTGTTTTGGAAAAGATATATCAGCATATTGATGTTATATGACAGGCATCATTCATGGCAGATTTTGGCAACATTTGCCGCACGTCTTTACAGGTTCCATTGAGATTTTGTGGTCAATTAGGGTTTGCAGCATATCAAGTGAGCAATCTGTCTCATAAATTTTTTCTTATCTTAGACAAATGACATTGGATTTAGAACTTGTTATGCCCTTCAATTTTTCAAAGAAAAAACAGTTTTTCTTAAGTTAGGGCCTATCTACTGCAACAATCAAGAGCAGCCAACCTGATATTGTTCAATTAGGGCCGATCTGTATAGAAAATAAATCCATTTTATGTACATCGGCTGAAAACACACCACTCTTTAAATCCATTTAGACAACAGCGTTCTAGAAAAGAAACAGGCGACGATTCAAATGGTAGAATGACGAAAAAGAAGAACTTTCAGCAGTCAGAGCAGCGAAATAGAAGAAAAGCAAAGCAGAATTAAGTGGCAAGTAGGCATGTTTCACGCAATTGTATGAATGAAGCCAAGCAAGGGTTCTTTGATCACGTGATTGAAGAGGGAAAACCCAGCAATGAGCAGCGAGAAATGTGACTGAGATTAAGGTAAGTGATGAAACCCTTCAAAGTGTGTGACAAGCAGACAAATGACAACAAACACAATCAAATCGTGTAACCCAGGCATGTCTCCTGGGCAGAGAACAATGAAAAATGAAATTGAAAGCAGACAATACTCTTCTAATTGCACAATGAAAAAGATTAAACCAGACAATACTCTTCTAATTGCGTCGTTTAAGGAGGAAAGCCCAAAATGATCACTCAAAGGCACAACCTGGCAATGTGAAATGAAAATCGCAATCGGACACCATGAATAAGTAGAAAGATGCCCTAGTCCTTGAACCAATGCAATGTTGAGTTTTTTAAAGGAAAATCGTGCAATGACATCATAGTAACCAGGAAAAGGATTGCTAGTCATACATCCAAGTCATTTTTACCAAGTTTAAAGCAGATTTTGAACGACAAGAAAAGTCCAATTAGCCTATTTTCAAAAATTGTGCCCATCGCATGTGCAATCGACCACCAAACGAAAACTACATTCTAGGGAGATAGGGTAAGGAAACTGGAGGGAAATCGCACCTCATTGTGTAAGCAGCTAGGGCATGAATCATACAGTAAAAGGAGTTTGATGTTGGTTTGAGAGTAATAATTGGAAAATTCATGATTTTGATGGCAGTTATTGCATGTCTCACCAAGTCCTAGTGAAAGGGTTTGGCATATTTTTGTTTCAGCATTCAACCATGGTTTATATTCATGATAACCTTTTGACAATGATCTTTTACAATATGATAATCAGGTTAGACAATCAAGGTTTGAAGTGATTAATTATTTTTGCTTCGGCAGATGGCATGACAGATTCAATTCATCAAAGAATCGGAGAGGTCTCATGGCTTGAAGTGATTATTTCTTTTTTCATTGGCTGATGCATTACCGTAAAGATTTATGGGTTTCCAAGCCTCAAATGATGAAAATTATGGAAAATGGCAGCTCTTTGTGAAACACCTATCCCTAAAAATAACAACTCTATACAAGGAGGAAAGAGCTGATATAGTTAGGGAAGAATAACCCAAAACTTTATTGGAAGGAGCTTCAATCAAGAAAAGAGCAATTACATGAGTAGGAATCAAGGGTTGAAGTAACCCCCAAGGTCGATAGTGTTATCGCGGAATCTAGCAGCGCTCGTTCCACGGATAACCCCCCTACGAAACTTGTCCGTTTCCTAGGATTCGTGAAGTTCAAGTACGCACAACGGGGTGATTTTCGAGTCACCTCGAAGTGCGTTCCCAAGTCTCGAATAGTCAATTCGAGCATTCCACCTTGTTCTCCTCGCAAAGACCTTCGAAACGAGATCTTTCGCGACTTTTCACTGTTAATACTTTGCAAATTACGGAAGATGCAGTAGCACTCAAAAAGTGCGCCCCTGCAGGGAAAATCCAAAATTTGGCTAAGTCTGGAAATGTAAGGGCGCTAAAATTTAGCGCCCCTGCATGAAGTGAAAATTCTAAAAAATGCAAGAGCGCTAAATTTTAGCGCCATTACATTTTTTCTCAACACTTAAACTTTTTTCATTCCTCTGGCACGTTTCTTCACAATTTCGCGTTTTTCGTCAATCGTGCCACTTTTCGTGCCTAAATTTATTGCACGACTTGAGTTAGGTTTTTAATTTTCATTTGCAAAGTTAAGTGAATGAATTCGCCACTTTTGTTGTTTATGTTTTATTTCTTTTGCATCTCCTCTTGCTGTGCGTTTGCCTTTCATCTGCAAAATCACGTTTTTTGGAGATTCGCCATTTCTCTCTTCAACAAGCTTCGCGTTTTGCCCTGGTAAGACTTTCATTTCGGCTTTGTATTGTCATTTGTATATGATCTTTGTACATTCGCGTTTTGATTTCTTCATTCACGTTTTTATTTCATTCGTTTTTTCTATTCGCGTCTTCCTTCATTCGCGTTTTTCTACACGTTTATGCAATGGAACCTTCATTCATGGTTTTGAATTCGCGTTCTCCCCTGTGCGTGTTCATTTAGTGCTCATTCCTTCTTTTCATTTCCATGCTCTTACCCTATACACTCGCGTTTTTGTTCTCGCCTTTCAAAGTGTTCTTCATTCGCGTTTTCTGTCCATCGTTTGTCTTCATCGTGGCGAGCCTTTGTTACCTACGCATTCTTCTCTCGCCACCTACGCGTTCTTCTCTTATCCGCCAATATGGTCGATGTTCTGTGGGCACTCGTATCTATCCAACGTATCCATGTTGTCTCTCTCTATGCGTTTTGGTGAACGTTGAAGAGATCTGTTATTGTGAAAAAGAATTCCCTCAAAAATGGGAGGCGTATGTAATAGAATGAAAGCAAACTCAAGCTCTCATGATTCAAACAAATTTCCATCTCCAAGCCTGAGCGCTATCGCCATTCCCTCTTGCATCTACATCTCAAAAGTTTCAAGAAAAAGCAGAGGCGCTGAATTTTAGCGCTAGAACATTTTTGAGAAAATGAGAAATTACCTAACACTGTAAGATGTAAGGGCGCTAAAATTTAGCGCCCTTGCATCAAAATCATCTTTCACCAAAAAGCTAAAGCGCTGAATTCTAGCGCCATGACATCAAAAGAATGTCATAAAATTGCCTAACACTAAAAATGTAAGGGCGCTAAAATTTAGCGCCCTTACACCAAAAGCAATTTCTCAGAATGTAAGGGCGCTGAATTTTAGCGCCCTTACACTTTTTTCTGGCTTTTTCCAGACCTTTCCAAATGCACCCCATTTTTGACCAGTGCATCCTTGAGCTCCATTTTTTCCGCATTCGTGCATCGTTTTGCGTGCCTCGCCATCATCTCTATGCTTTTCCACCCTCGTGCTCGTTTCACGCTTTCCCATGTTTCCTAACAAATTGGTGTTTGTTCTGGCTAGACGGATTGCAGTCTACTCTCAGAGATCGTCCAGTTAAGAGTGCTCAGTGTTCCAGTTTCTTTTGATAGTACCAGCAGAAACCTCCTTCTTAGCAAAAGCAAAGATGAAGTACAAATATCAAAGGCGTCTATCCGCCAACTATAGTACTTCGAAAGTTGAAGAAATAAAGGATACAGAAGTTGGCGATCAAGATTTGGTTGACTTTGCAAAGTTGACAGAGACGAAGCCTCTTCCTGATTCAATGGGGGCAATAGTACACAGTAATCTCCACTTGGTGGCAATGTTCCCCACAGCTGCGCACAATACTGAGTTTGTTCTTCAAGTTACATCTCATTACATCCGAGAAAGCAGAAGTGTGATCGACTCTTCCGGGCATGAGATTTTAAGACTCGACCCCGATTTCTTTGACATCGTCTTCAAGGTTCCTCACATGGACAAATATATTGACATTTCTATATCAAAAGCACAGGAGATTTTCGATGCTGATCCTAATAAAGCCAAACAATTGATAAATACTCCAATGGCTTAAAAGCCTAGATACGTCTACATTTCCGGATGGCGAAAGAAGGACTCTGAAGTGACTTCAAAGATAGCGTCAAAGGATATGATCCGCGTTTCATGAGTAGAAAGGTTCGCGAGGAATCATCCACCTTTCCGCGATTGGATGTATGAATACATGAGGATCATACCAAGGAAGCCCGAAAGTGCATATTAGTAGGGTAAACAAATCGGTGATGA
>VDFB02249579.1:0-13180 GCA_007258455.2 Sequoia sempervirens
CTGACTTTGTAAAACCCTAATTCTAGAAGCTTCTAGAAAGCTTGTTATAAGGGGTTGGGATGGGGGTTACAATACGTAGAAAAAAGGTGATTATTCGCAAGATTGTAATATATTTTGCACTAGATAATAAAATCATTGGATGGTTGCAGTTTTGTGGATGTAGCCCGGATTTGGTGAACCACATTAAATTCTCTATGTTGTCTTGTTTCTGCTATAATTTTCTGTGTGTTTTATTTCTCTATTTTATTGATCAAATCTGCATTTAACTGTTAGATATCTGCCTTCTAACCCTAACATTTGGATATCAATGGATTCTCTGCATAGATAGGTGCCTCTGCTAGTTGGTCTGTGATCACTTGTCCTTTGATTGCTTTGCGCTCCACATACTCTATATAAAATTTAGTCAAGATCATCAACCATTTGGCCATTCACCTAGTTAGAGTTGTTTTAGATAATAGGTATTTTAATGGGTCGATTTTCATAATAAACTTAATTTGATGTGACAGCATGTAGTGTTTGAACTTTTTTGAAGCAAAAACCAATGCTAAGCATGCTCTCTCAATGGATGAATAGTTCATTTCATAGCCCACTAAGGTCCTGCTGATGTAATAAATGGCTCTTTCCTTCCCATTTTCATCATGTTGTGCTAGAAGAGCACCTAGTGTTGCTGATGTTGCTGAGATATATAGGATCAATGGTTTGTTTGGTATTAGTGGCATGAGCACTGAAGGTGTTAATAGATAGTCCTTGATTTGTTGGAAATATTTATCACACTTCTCATCCCACTTGTAAGTTATTCCTTTATGGAGAAGATGCGAAAAAGGATGGATTTTGTCTAATAGATGTGCTATGAACCTCCTAATGGAATGTAATCTTCCTTGTAATCCTCTCATCTATTGTAATGTTTGTGGTGGTTCCATGTCTAGGATGGCTTTCACTTTTTTTGGATCAGTTTATATCCCTCTTTGTGAGACGATATAGCCAAGAAGCTTCCTTGATGTAACCCCAAAGACACACTTTTTTGGGTTTAGTCGTACCTTGTACTCTTCAAGCCTACCAAAGATGGGTCCTAAGACTTGTATGTGTCCACTCCTTTTCTTTGATTTTTCCAAAATACTGTCCACATAATCTTCAACTATTTTTGACTATGTCCCTGAAGTGATGAGGGTTCTATTTCTTCTCTCCCCGGATGGTTGTTTTGTATTCTTTTAGCCCAAACGATATCATGTTCTAAGCAGATGTCCCCATGGACAAGTGACGCTAAAGTTGATCCTCCCTGGCTTATCATGGGATTTGATTTCAGCTTGAAACCATCCATGAGTGATAGCATTTCATGTCTAGTCAAGTAAGTCAACTATGATGTCAATGTTAGGAAGAGGGAAATCATCCCTTTCTGACATGCCCTATTTAAATCTCAAATCGTAAGCAAGTATTTTGATGCCCCTGGTTTGAGACCTGGCACTAGGTTTGAAACCCACTTAGGGCTAACTGGTTGTTGATAAACCAAATGTCACAGTGCTTTTTGTAACCTTGGGTAAGCTCTGGACCTCAAGAGTGTTATCTCGGGTGGGTGCATCTTCCTTAAATTTTGTTTTATCGGGTTTGGCTTCTACATGACCGCTAGATAATGTGTACCAATTAATTTCTTTGGATCAAGCCCTCGGTTATACCTATAAGACTACAAAATTATCTCTTCTCTCTTTCTAATTTCAAGTACGCTTCTTTTGTTCTTTCATCCAACAAGGATTCTAACATAGAGTGGACCCAGCTCTTGTTCCTACATTAACTAGAGTATCCTTTTCTCTGCTTAAGATCATGAACTTTTTGAATGCATCAGACAAAGGGGGAGATTGAATCCTGTCGCTTGGGATGCCTTAGAGAGGTTTTCACCCTCAGATGCATCCTTTCCTTTTACTATTTTATGATATAAAAGTACCATAGTGTGATTTTCACTTAAAGATCTACATGTTATTCTCAAGTCATCAATTTTGCAACTGAAGGATTCAATCATCTCCCCATAGTACACATGTATGTCTAGCTCTATCAAAACACACTTTGTGATCTGCCTAGGGTAAGTTGTCTTAGAGTCCCATGAATTCTGAGATTGCTTCATCATTTTTGAATAAATCTAGAAGCGGTGGTCCTTGTTGGTCCAAGTCATTGAGATGTAGGTATACTAGGTGTATTTCATTTGATTAGTTGCTTGGGGTGAAGGTGGATGTAGATATCATGAAGAGGGAAGTTATTCTCAAATAGGTTAGCAACATCGAGGGGGAAGTCATCTAGGGTAGTATCACATGATGTTGGTAACCAAGAAGATGCCTCAGCTCGTTTAGAAAAAGTACCTTTTCCAATAAGGGTGACCTTGGTAGTGATACAACCTAGGCCAAGATTCTTTAGACGTTGCTCAGGAACGATAGGTTCTTGCCAACCACTGTCATTTTGTCCTAGTTTCTCATTCTTGGTATAGCCCATGCCCTTCATTAGCTATAAGCCTTTGTTATCATCTTCCATGGGAAGAACAGGGACGTGTCTTTCATCTTGATAGAGCAGTTTAGAGATATCCTCCTCATTAACATCTTCTTTGTTCAGGTCCCCCCATTTGGTGAAGGTAGTAGCTGCCATCTTGATAGTTTCAGGGACATTATTGCTTGGTGTGGGTTTCCCATGAGATTTGGGAGAAAGAGGTAACTCTCCCAACACAAAAGTATCCTTTGTTAACTTATAGTTTCCACAACCATCATCCTGGATCACTTCTTTGATGCCAAGTATGCTCTGCACAATGGGTGCTTTCGTTTCAGAGGTAGATGCAAGGGATGATGGGTCAACAAATGAGGTAGAAGGTGTAGGCCTTTGTCATTCTTGGGTATTTGAGGGATCTTATAGAATTTGGCCTCAAGATTCTTGCAGTGGTAAAAAGGCTCAGGATCTCCATGGATGGTAACTTCTCTACCCTCAAAAGGAAAATTTACACATTGATGGTAGGTTGAAGCTATAGCTTTTAAGGCATGGATCTATGGTAAACCAAGTAGTATGTTGTAGGGAAGATCAAGGTCTAACACTTGGCATGTAGTTTTTGCAATGAGGGGGCCTACTTGGATGGGTAGGGTGATGATGCCTTGTGATACTCATTCTTGGTCATCATATGCCATGATACTCATTCTTGGTCATCATATGCCCTGATGGTGGTGCTCTTTGTCTTCTCAATAGTATCCTTTGAATAGCCCAATTTTTTGATCAACTGAAGGGTGCAAATGTTCATACCATCACCTCCATCTACTAAGACTCTTTTAACCTTATTCTTATCAATGATGACCTCAAGGTGTAAAGCACGATTATGAGATGGTTGCAATGGTAGGTCTTGTTCTGAGAAGGTGAGGAGATGATTAGTGATATGCCCTACCATATCTTGAAACTGTTTGGTATTTGTATCCTCAAGAATGGATGACATATACAAAGCTTCCTCTAATATCCCCCTATGCACAGGGGATAGCCTCAATAGTTCTAAGATAGAGATCTGTGCGGGGGTCCTTTTGAGTTGATCTAAGAGATTATACTCTCTAGTTCTTGTTGTTGGCTGAGTAGGTTGTGCCCTAGATTGAGATGGGACTCCTTGGATGGTGACCTTACCATGTCGTGTGGTGACTCCACATTCTGCACTAGATCCTTTGATGGTGACAACGATAATGATGCTATCATAGGAAGCAACCACATTGGAATAGGTATGCTACACATTTGTGTAATCTTTTGATTTCTCGTTGTTGTTTCCTTTGCTATGATCAGGAATAGGGTTGTTGCATATCTTAAGATCCTAATTATCGGTTGGTACTCTAATAGATATGGTATTATTCTCTATAAGGTCTTGGATAATATTCTTGAGCCTCGTGCAGTTTGTTGTTTTGTGTCCTTTGATTTTGTGAAAGTCACCAAGATCGTTCTCATTGTACTAGGATGGTTTCTCTTGTGGTTCTTGGTAGTTTTCAAAGTTGAGAAGCATTATCAGGTTTGACTTTACCAATTTCTTCATGATGGTCTCGATAGGTTTTGACAACTGCATGTACTTGTGTTTCAGATAGTTGTTCTTGTTAGGAGTTTGTTGTTGTTGTTGTGTTTCAATGTTGTTGATATGATTGTTCTGAGGGGTTGTTGTTTGTTGCACAATTGGTTAAATGTTAGAAACTTGATTGTTGTTTGGTCTAGGAGCACTTAGGACCACCTTAACATCTACTACACCATCATTTGTCACATTCTTGTTCTTAGCCAAGACCCAAGGCTTTTCATTTGAACTGGTTGATGGGCGGTTATCTTTGTAGGCTTGGGTATTTCCTTGTTAGATTAGAGCTCTCTTGATGTTAAGGGATCTAGGAACAAGCTCATCATAAGATGTGATGCACTGCATTTTCAAGTGGAAGGATAGATTTGGATCTAGATTTTCTATGATGATCCCCACTTGTTGTTCATCGAGAAGGGTCCACTTGCTCTTACTAGTTCTTTGTCTCCACCATTGTAAGAAGTTAGCGAAAGATTCTCCTTTTTTCTGTCTGAGAGTATACAATTCTTCTAGGCTTACGTCCATGTCAAGATTAAAGGAGAAATGATCTATGAATTTATTGGTGATTTCTTGAAAAGTTTTGATATTGGGAGGCAATTGAGAAAACCAATCCATGGTGGGACCTGTTAGACTTCGAGGAAAGAGGCACATTAAATAAGAATCATTCTACGCAATCTCCATACACATGACATTAAACTCTTTGATATGGTCCATAGGACTTCCTCTCCATTCATATTTGTCGAATTTGTGGATTTCAAAATTGGGGGGTAATGGTACCATTGCGATGTTTCGATCAAATGGATAAGGACATAAGTTCTGTGTATGGGGCTTCTTTGTCTTGCCCATATGAAGGTCCTAAATTTCTTGTGACAATGCCTTAAGTTGTGATGCTAGATCGTCTTGCAGGTTTGGTGGAGGAACATATGTTGGGATGATGGATGGGTTCAGATATGATAAGGTGTTGCATGGGGTGTATGGTGGTGTGAGATTCGATGAAGGTGATTGAGGTGTTGATGCATATGTTCCTAACAGGTTTGTATTGATGATGTTCTGTTGAGGGTTATAATAGAAACTTTATTGTTGTTGTTGTTGTTGGGAATACTATTGAGCTAGTAAGACTTGTTGTTGTTGTTGAACTACAAG
The DNA here is from genome assembly GCA_007258455.2 of Sequoia sempervirens. Classification (NCBI taxonomy): domain Eukaryota; kingdom Viridiplantae; phylum Streptophyta; class Pinopsida; order Cupressales; family Cupressaceae; genus Sequoia; species Sequoia sempervirens. Next base: position 5,195 of record VDFB02249579.1, read on the forward strand.
GGTTGCTTGTTGAGCTTGTTGTTGTTGCACCACCAGGGCTTGTTGTTGGTACTATTGTTGTTGTTGTGCTACTAAGGCTGTTTGATGGGCTTGATGTTGTTGTTGTGCTAAGGCTGCTTGTTGTTGTTGTGTTGTTAAGGTTGTTTTCTATTATTGTGTTTCTAAGGATAATTTTTGTTGTTGTTGTTGTTGATGTTGGACTACTTGTTGATAAGCTTGTTGGGCTTGTTGTAAAGCTAGGGCATGTGCTTGTAATGTAGGATCAACTAGTTGTTGGGACATCTATGATGGGTTTTGGGCATTGATGTTATGTGCAGATTGCACATTATTGATGAGAGGTTATGGATTCCCTTGGTTTAACATTCTTTGTAGGATAGTAGATTGTGGTGGAGGAATGTAAGTTTGAGGTTTCATTTGATTTTGCATGACTTGGGAGACAAACGGTAAAGATGAGGATGGTACTGTTAAATATTGTGATGTCAAAGGCACATTAGGACCTTGTATCCATTGATTGAAAGGATTCCATTTATCGATGTTTTGGAGATTCCCTTGCATTTAAGAGGCGGTCAAGGTATTTCCTTGGTTGATAGGATTCGTGATTAAGGGATTGTTTTGTTGTGGGTTGATGATGGAGGGAATAGATGTGTTTTGGACAACTGTTGTGTTTGATGTATCCTTGGGAGGATTGGATGAAGATGTCCCATGTGGTGTTAAAGATTGATTTTGCATGAGGGTACTTCCTTGCCCTTTTAGATTCTAGATGGTCCACTACCTTGCATGATGTTAGGGCACGCCATGGGAGTACTTGTAGGGTATGGACAGGAGGGGATGTCATAGATATGTTTAAGTTGTTGTGGAATATTGAGGTAGGTGGTTTTATATTTTGGATACTCGAATGGGAGGAGGAGCACCAAATGTTGGTAAAGCCAGTGATTAATTTCGAGATGTAGAGATTGGTTTCAAGTGTGCTAAGTGTGCTAAAATGGAAAAATCTTATTAGCAAGACTAGCGCTGTACTAGGTGGTGATGTTTGATATTTGAGGAATATAAATTGAATGTTTTGTTTGTAATGTTTGGAACCAAGCAAAGTATTAAACTGACTCACAAGCATTTATAACCTTAGGTTCAAAAGATACTACTTGCTGAATCCCCACTTGGATTTCTCCAAACACTAAGACAATGTAAACAGATAGATATTTGGCGACACTAGCTCCCCTCCTCGGCACACACTTCTCGGGACCACCAAATCTCAAATCCTAAAGATCCGAAGATCCAAAGGATTTTCCTGTTTCGACAATTGAATAGTAAAATGTGGGGCAGCTTCGAAACAATCATTCCTGCACCAACAAGCATAAGGGTTTTTGGCTTCTAAACAATTGGTTCGTAATAAGGGCTTTCATACAAGGTGGCCATACACGCGACAAGATTAGCTCAAGATTATTTCAATCAAGAGGCCTCCCAGTCTCTTCCTAAGAAAATATTTTAACGTATCACATGGATACTAAGGGTGACACTTGTCAATATGACACATCCACACCTATTGTTTATGACTTTCATCATAAACATATTATTTATATAGCAGCTTGAAAGAGCCTAGCTTTAGCTTGTTTCATCTTGGGTCGTTCCCTCCTTTCGAAGCGGGGAGGCAGGTCCTCTAAAGATAAACAGAATAGAGGAAGTACGTTTGTAGTTTGATCTCCTAGTTTGCATGAAGCAAGGAGAGAACAAACACCACGCCTCTTCCCTGCACTAGCATGGGGTTCATTTTAATCCAAATTGAAAGGTGTGGGTGATTATACAAAATGTAAAGGAATGTTTTTTATTCTCAAGATCATCGAGTGGTGCAAGAGAAGTGCACACACATTCAATAACAAAGATGTAAATCACAAAACATAGCAAACACTCATTAATTTTAATCCCCAAAGCAAAGATGAGTTTATTTAATGCACCAAACGAAGTGTTAAGTTGTTTTGTCCAATTTTAAACCTAAAGTAAAATGATGAAGTGAGAGTTCAATTTTAGTCATGTTTGAGCATTCTTTTTAAAACCCAATTGAATATTAGTGTGGTCCTAAAGCATGAAGTGAAAAGCATGATAAATGGGTTATAATTGCCCCAAAAGTGTCGAAACACTTGTTACAATTATAAGATGGAAAGATAAGAATGCTTCTTCACTTGGACTTTTATTGTCCAACCTACGAAACCCAGTTAGCCTAAAAACCATAACAACATTAGAGGCATGTTAATGATCAAATAAAGTAAAAAATAATTAAAGCACATGCTAAAAATTGATCATCATTTTGCTTACCAAAGTAGGGTGTAGTTGTTCATGTGATAAGCGTCGGCTCACGGTCGATTTCAACATCACGGTGAGATTAATGTCGGCTTTCTGAAAACTGGTGACGATATTCGTTTGGCGGAGATATAGTGTTTTGAAATCTTTCAGGGTGTTTTGATGTTGTTGTTTATTTTTAATGCGATTACTTCAGGGAACATTAGTAGGGTGTGCTATTTGGTTGATGATAGTGTCAGCACATGTTCTAGCAAAGGAAGGTTAACAATTTTTACGGGTATTAGGGTTGTATATTTATGAGTCCAGGAAAAAGGAATTTGAGATAGAAATTGATTAAATTTGATCAGTTATGCCATCCTTCTAGCACCAGAATGTGACTGACAGATTAGCATGGGCCGATTGCACTTGATCCATGAAGAATCGAAGCATAATGAAGCCACTAACATCAATCTCAACAGGATCAATCAAATGCAAATTAAACCAAGCATCTATCAAAACTAACATGCTAAACTATGAAAGCTTTTAAATGCCTACTCTAATCCATCTGATACTTATCCCATTGTGGGAGTGGTGTCGCGTTGATGTGAAATGACAACCCTTTCTCAATCCCGTGGATAAATGAGCTTTGTTTCAACCAATTTTATTGAAGAAAACTAGTGAAACCATTATGAGATGTGTGATGAAACATGATTTTGATCTAAATGAGCATGATGAAGCTAATTTAACATGATTTTATGTTAAAATGATTAAGTTACGCAAATGTAAAACTAATCTAAATGGATTCTAAGCTAAAATATTCAAACCCTAATTAATAAACAAGCTAAATGTATGCATCTAAGTTACCATGGTAGCCATTAATGGAAGCTAAGCTATTATGAAAGAGATTAAACTAAAAAGATGCTAAATATGTGCTAAATATGAGTGTGAGTGTGAGTGTGAGTGATTTCAACATGATTTTTCTCTGAAAAAGATGGATCTATTTATCTCCAGATAGTGACCTATTTATAGGAAAACAAATGAGAAATGAATGGTTGAGATCAAAGAAGCTAATCAACGGTCAAGGATGGAAGAATTTGGAGGCATGGATTATGAATTCTCGTCAATGGATGAGAATGAAAGATGAGATTTTAATCAAGGGTTAGCAAATTCTTTTCAAACAAACACACTTTTGACCTTCATAAGGGGTGACCGATTAACTTGCACACTTGGAAACTTTGTAAGAATGTGGATGAGAATGAAAAGATGAGGAGATTTTAATCAGTTAACATTCCTTCAAAAAACACTTTTGACCTGTATAAAGAAGTGACGAGTTAGCATAGAGGTGACAAGGTGAATTTATTTACAGAAGGTCTAGTTAACTTACATGGCTTTGCAAAATATTCCCTTGCACTGAAAATATGAGTACGGGAAAAGAATATTCTTTGGGGAATATCTCATGGGTGGGGAAAGACAAGACTGGCAAGAAGTCAAAATATTTACGTGTGCAAAAAGGGGAGGAATATTCCTTTAGAGGAATATTAAAAAGGAGGAATATTGCAGTGTGAGGAATTATATTTAATTAGTAGTGTGGTAACAAAAGGTTTAATCATGCAAATGGGGGAGCGGATAGTTTCATTAAAATCATTGATGATTTAATGAGGGGAAAAGGTAATTTGACATTTAATTAAATAACTTAAGTTGGTCCCAATTAAATAAGAAAGACTAGGGATTTAAAGATGATAGGTGCAGTTTATTTAATTTAATGAGATCGAAAAAGTTAGCATGAATAGGGGTGAGATTAACCTGATTATATTAGAATTAGTTTAACGAGATGCAATGATGCAATTAATTAAAATAGAATATCTTAATATAATTAATTAGAAATGGGTTTCCGGGGTGAGGAACAGGTAGTATACTTGATTGAGTGTATGATATCATTCAGAAAGAATTTTAGAAATCTCATCATCATTTTCGGCACTTGGCAAATTCCAAATTATGATTCTTAAAACATTATAGTATTGATTATAGATGCATAGAGCATTTTGTGGGAGAATAATATAAGTCAATGGGAGAAGCTGTCTCCACAAAAATATGAAACAAAATGAAGTTATTATCCTTGAAAAAGTGTATGTCTTGGACATGATAGTATAATCAGATATGCCTTATCCCTGAAAAAGGGCAATATGTTATCATGTGTAAGCCATGTGGTTTTGTAGGGAGATCACCTTCTATAATTGGATGTAGCTATTCTCCCTAGAAGAACGCATGCCAAAGGAATCATAACATACAAAAACACATTAAAACATACCAAAAAAATACACCACATGATGGGATAACATAGTGTGGGGCCTCCCAAGATGGGGGATAAAAGTGATGAATTTGGAAGATGGGAGGAAACATTATAATGACGAAAGCAAGGAGATACGGTGGCATCAGGTTGTTTTTCTTGCTTTTTGTTGGTCGTGACATTGTGGCGGGAGTTTGACTATAAAACTCATTGACTCGTTGTATTTTGTGAGAAGCTATCCTTTTCATTGAATTTTGTGCACTTGTGAGCATTGGAGGTGGACTGACGTGAGTAAGGCTTGTGTTCTAAAATGTAATAACTATTATTTTTTGAGAAGATGTGTTCAAATATGATATTGCACAAAATAATTAGAGGTTGGAAAACACTTTGTGTTGTGAATTTTTTCATTTTGCATGTTGAAAGATGAAGGTTTGAGAGCAAGGGGTGGAGTTGTAGGTGGGGGATATATAAAACTATCCAAATTCACATGAGGGGTGAGTAACCAATTGGGTTGTTACTTGTTAAGGTTTTTAAAATAGTATTTGGGTTGTAGGTTTCTTAACCCCCAATGTTTTCCAACCTGCAATTACACATAGATAGTTACACATAGATAGTATGAATGTAATGACAACATTTTGGTTACTTACACAATAAGAACCCAATTGGTTGGTCACACTTCATATGAATTTGGATACTTTTATGTATCCCCCACCTGCAATTATATTAACAATATGAATGTCTTGGAAACCTTTTGTTTCGTAGACAATAAGAATGTAATGAAGTTCACCTTGAAAATATATAACAAATCTTAGTTATAGTATAAATTGGATTTCAATTTCTTCGTATGATTGAAACAAAGAAATTCACAAAATAATTGTAGATTGGAAAACACAATGTGGGTTGTTAGTTGTTTCATTTTGCATGGTTAAATCTAAACAGTTGAGAGCACATGGAAGAGTTGCAGGTGGGGGATACATAAAACTAGCCAGATTGACCTGAGGGGTTACTAACCAATTGGGTTGTTATATGTGTAGAGAGTTTTACAACACTATGTGGGTTACAAGTTTCTTAACACCTAGTGTTTTCCAATTTCATTACATTCTTGCTATCTAGAAATCAAAATGTTCTAAAAACAATCACAAAACATACCAAATTGAGGTGAGGGGTGAATAACCAATTCGGTTGTTACTTGTAAAGGGTTTTAGAATATTATGTGGGTTGCATGATTTATAACACCTAGTGTTTTCCAACCTGGAATTTCACAAAATAGTATGAATGCCTTGAAAATATTTTGTTATTTAGATACTATGAATGTAATGAAATGTACTTTCAAAATTTATGACAAATGATAGTTACGGTAAAAATTGCAATTCAGTATCTTCATGTGATTGAAAAATAAATATACAAAATAATTGCAGATTGAAAAACACAACAGGTTCTGAGTTATTTCATTCTACAGGTGGGGGATACATAATTGAAACCAAATTGAGTTGAGGGGTGACTAACCAATAGGGTTGTTACATGTATAGGGTTTTACAACACTATGTGGGTTGTAGGTTTCATAACACCATCCTTTTTCCAACTTACATTTTTTTTGACAGTATAAATATTGAAAACCTTTTTTTATTTAGATAGAAAGAATGTAATGAAAGGCACCTTCAAAATTTATCACATGTCTTACGTAGAATAAAAATTGTTTCAAATTTTTCTTATGATTGAAAAAAAAAATGCTTTCTTACAATACACGGTGCAATAAATTTTGGAACTTCTTGTCTGCTCTTTCTTACATTGTTTTGCCATTTCTCCAACTTGACTAGGGATGTGCTAAAATGAAGAAGTGTTTCCATGCGTAATTGATGATGCTGTTGGGAAGTAGGTCAACGCACCTAGCGAGGGGTGGTGGTGCATCTCCACCTTTGGGATGGTCATGTTCAGCTGATGTGGTGGGTCTGAATGCGAATCAAAATGTTTTGGTACGAAATCTTTGAAAAATGGATTATGAATGTTTGATTGGAAGTGGGAATGTTTTAATCAGGAGGCAACAACCATTGTACAAAGGATGTCCCCTCGTTTGAGGAGAATGTTGAACACTAAGGCAGCGATGTGTTCAGTAATTGATTCTGAACTTCCAATTACCCTTTACTTCCAATGCATCAATCAAATTGCTTTACAATTTCAGTTAGAAATTTTCATGTCTGTTATGAATATGCTGATTTTGACAATATATCATTCCTTCGATTCAGGTCAATAATCAGGGAGATGATCATGCTCTTGTCGTAGTCCATGACAAAGAGGAAGAGCTTGCAAAGGGTGAATCTAAGGATGAGGAGGGTTTCAATGAAGCATGGGGTGATGTGGAGGATGGGAAGGTAGATATAATAACTCAATTATTGCATCATTTTGTTGTGTGTATATGTTGTGCATTCAATTTATTTTAATATCAAATATATTAAGCTATTTTCTTTTCTGAATTTGTTGTGCAGGTTGCTACTGAATACAAAAGAGAAATGGAGAATGTGAGATACATATATTATTGTATGTTAGAACAATGCACGCTAAATTTTCATGATTGGAAATTGTTCAACATGCATAGGATTTAGGATCACCATCGTCCTATTCTCATGCCACCAAAGCATAGACAAAGTGTACCAGATGGGGAACTAAAAAATGCCCCCTCCTCCCCTTGACAAAATAAAAAAGCATCTTCAAAAAAAGGTGGATAATATGGAGTACTAGTTGAAGCTACGGTATACTATCCAACAAAAGCGTGTTATTGAAAGGGTTTGTAGAAAGTATGGTAAACAAAACTTTCATCTACTTCCTAAGGAAGGAAAGGACGAGGTGAAGGAGCAAATGGTGTTATACAACAACAAGGAGAAGGAGGAAAGAAGGAAAATAATATTGTTGTTGCAGTAGAAAAAGAGAAAGGATGAAATGTTTATGTGGAATTGAATTGTTAAATTTGAATTTTGGTTGGTTCATTTTTCTATTTTGATGCATATAATGTTCACTTAATGTTAACTTACATTACATGATAGGGTTATGGTTGACAAGTGGTTGCTGGCCCTGAGCAGAGTTTTGTTCATTTGGGAGATGAAGTTGTGCCCACGAAAGCACAAGATGATGTTGTTCCTCCCAACCCATTGTTTAACATTGAGAAGAAGAAGTAGTGCACACGATCAAAAGTTTCAAGGCGCCCTCACATGAAGAAATGAGAAAAAATGGTGATTTCAAAATATTTTGTTTAATGTTTGTTTTGATTATTTCAATGAATTGGTTGCACACATCTGAATTTGATGTGACTTTTCAATTCTTGCTTTTATAGGGCAAGGATGAACTAATAAGTGTTGGCCCCAAGTGGGGTATTGTTCATTTGGAAGATGAAGCTATGCCCACGAAAGCACAATATGATGTTGTTCCTCTCAACC
>VDFB02249582.1:0-23936 GCA_007258455.2 Sequoia sempervirens
AGAAGCCAATGCTGTGGTACACTTTTTTGTGAATGAAGGGGTTAAAAGTAAAGGACAATGCACATAGTTGAACATTAGTGATTTAGGTGTTGATGTCCAAGCCTTATTGAACTATGATGCATCACATGGGAAGGATGTGTGTGACCTCAATCATGATGATAGAATGGGGTAAGTACATCACTATCATTAGATTGCATGGAGCCGAGCTAATTAGCTTGTCTTGTAAGTTTGCACGGCATGCTTTGTGGGCTCACAGGCTTGGCGGGACCATTTTGCACCAATATTTCATCTCTGTCTACATTACTTTGCTTGCTAAAATGGGAGAAGAAAGAAAAAGAGTTGAGCCAAAAAGTTTCAAGATGCACACAAGAAACACTAAACTATCGAACAAAGTTAAAAGTGGGGGTTTACTGCCTTTTCTGGAGAAACTCCATGGGTCTAATCAGGAAGCTACAAAGCTTTTTGAGAAGAATTGGAATAATGGTGAAATAACCCTTTTTGGCAGGAAAGTTAAGCTTGATGAAAATCTCATCGTTGAAGTGACTGGTATGCCCACTGAAGGACATCAATTTTTCTGGAACATGAAATTCTCTGATGAAGCGGTGGTTAGATTTTCAAAGAAAGACAAGGAAAAATTGAAACTTGTGAAATTTTCCAATAGTTACTTCAAGGACGACTCCATTAATCTCTCTAGAGAAAAGTTCTTCGCATCATTATGGAGTATATCACCTTGGATGAACGGTTCACTAGGGTCTACGACTATCATTTTTCCTTGCTCAATCATTTTCGCTATAAGGCCAGGGTTTCTCTCCCCTACTACTTACTCTGTTCCTTAAGAAAAAATATGGAAGACCATAAGAAAAACCCTAAAAGATATCCTATATTACATACTAGTCTGATAAGATTAATTTTTGAACATTTCCAAAAAATGTTGGCCCTTGATAACCTAGATGCCTCTTCAGCTTCTAAGGATGATGCAATAGAACCTAGCTGTTTGGGGAATAAACCTAATTTGAGTCTGGTAAGGATGGTCCTAGACCCTCCCATTGTCCAAACTGACAAGAAAATCCAAGTCTGTAATCCCCAGCCTAATAAAGTCTGCCCTGCTTCTGAGCTTGGAAGTTCTACCCCCAAAGCCAAAGGTGCTGGAAAGAATTTCCCTGTTAAAAACCTTGTTTCTTACTCTGAAGATTCTCCCGATTCTAAGGAACCTGACGCAAAAAACAATTCTTCCTCTTATGTCCCATCGACAAACATAGATGATAGAACTGGGTCCCTTGGAGCCTTTGACCTTGCTAAAAATTACCTCAATCTTGATAGGGAACCTACTGTTGATTTTCTTGGCATAGCTAGGTATAATGTCATGGACCACTTTAGAATGTCAAAATGGGTCTTTCATGAAATTAATGACCTAAAAATCAAAAAATGGGCCCTCCAGAGTAAATTGGAAGAAGTGGAAGCTAAGGTTTATGCGTTATGCAAGAAGGATGAAGAGCGTAATGAGAACATTGCTAGTAAGGAGATCCAGGACAATGCGGGTAAGGACAAAAGGATAGAAATTGACCTTGAAAAAATAAAAAATGCTGTGAAGATAATTATTGAACAAAATAATAGAATGGCAAGACATAATGCTATCATTATCAACACAATGACTGAAAAACTGGATAAAGCTCAACAGGGGTCCTTGGTTGTTGATTTAGAAGAGGTTAAAGATAAAAAACAGGAAGAGGACATAGGGATTTCGAAGAGAACCAGGGCTAATCTGAAAAGGAAGGCACCCCCCACACCACAGATGATTCAAACTTTCAAGAAGGGAGTCTAGGATATGCAAGATCTAGAGGTTGAGATTGAGAAAGTTCTAAAGACTCTAGATTAGTTGCTGCTGGTTTTTTGGTCTGCGCCTCGGCTGGCTCTTTGGTGGTCCTTTCTGGCTTTTTTTGGTTGGCTACTATCTTTTCAGGATTTTTCTTTCTTTGCAGCCTGTTTAATTAAGAGGAATTTTTTGTCCTTTCCTATATTTTTTTGTAAACTTTGTGGTTTCGGGTCCCTATAAAACCCATTTTTTCCTTTATCAAAAACATATAACACTAATGTGTGTCAAACCAACTCATAATGACTTATAGAAAGAAGCATGAAACTTAAATTCAATCTAAAATTTAGAATTTTAAGTTCATTATGCACAACTTAAGATTAAACAAAGTTAATCAACATACAATTAAAAATTAAACTTAAGGAGGAGATGGTAATTTCGAGGAAAAGAACATATGAAAGTAAGTTCAAATGAAGACACAATAATCATTACTAAATGAAGAATACATAGAAAAACAAAAACGATGTAAATATGAGTGAAAAATATAGACATGAATTAAAACATGAACCAAACTAAACATAAGAATATACTAATTTTCAATATACTAGAAATTCCTACTAAAAATACTAACTATTAAAATTATTAAAGATACTGTATACTCTTAATTAATTGCATCTAAAAAAATATAGACAGTTAGAAAAAATGTTATATAAACCTAAAATAATTCAACCTTAGTGATTTGTGAGAGGTCAATACTATATCTTAAAAATAATTATGCTCAGAGACACAAAGGCACGAAGAACTGATGGCAATAACTACTATTATTATATGTACAGACCTCTTTTAAGAAAGAAAATTGCTGTAAATTATAAACAATAATAGCCTTTAGAGAATATTGGAAGGTGAGAATAACGTACGAAGTTGGCGAAAAGAAAAGCTAATTACTTACCTACAATGTGAACGTTGATTCAGTTTTCTACCATTACAGTGGCTAAATTGCGACTAATGTGGGAGCATATTGTTCTTTTCAACGTATTATCTTTAATGATGCTTACAGCACACTGGCAAAAAAGGGACACAACTAGTCTACGTGAATCCAACGCATCTGATGAAGACCTGGAAACCTTTTTGACATCGCACGCTCTCAGCAGTTTAAAGAAAATATTATTCAATTATGAAACCCACAAGAAGTGTTGCAGTCATCCTCCGATCAAAATCTATTCACAGAACTGACGTCGTCATGGAAGGACAGAATGTTCGATTAAAGGTGGAAAGAAAGAAAGCGCAAAGGTTGCAGAGCGATGGAAGAGCAATGGGCTGAAACAACTCTGAAAAACTCGAATCCATCATACATCCTCTTTCAAAGGTAAATATAAATTAGTCAGTTGAACTTTTAAAAATTGAAAACTATCTATTACTTAACTGCTAGATTATATAGTCAAATGTGGAGACAAAAATATCATGTTAGATGGTTGCAGGTAGGAGATAAGTTTTTTTTTTTTTAAATCATTCTATTGTTGCACAAAAATATGTGAATGCTTTCAAGGAGATTCAAAGACATAATGTATCCAGAATTGATCCTATTTGAGATATTCAATCGGACATTGTTTCTCAGTTTCATGATTTACTCAAACTTTCAACTAATCTTTTTCCTGATAATAAATATATCATTTTGCATTTTATTCTTAATCTTATCTGATAATTCTTTCGTGAATGGACCACCTACTTACATAGATGAGTTAGAGTAAGTTATTTTTATGATGAAAAACGATAGAACTCCTAGCCTTTAAGGATTTTCTATTGAGTCCTTTCAAGATTTTAGGGATATTGTCAAAGATGACATTTTGGAAGCTTTTCAGGAATTATGTATCTCAAAATAAATGTTTAAATATCTTAGTAATAATTATATTCTTGCTTTGATTCCTAAGAAAGATCATGTTTTGAATTTTTTTGATGTCAGAAGTATAGCTCTTTTAAATACTATTTATAAGTTTTTCTCTAAAACTATTATTGAAAGGCTGACATGTTTCCTTCTGTCATTTCTCCCAAACAAGGGGGATTTATTCAAGTTCATCAAATTGTTATCAATGGTATTGTTATTGTCAAAAAAACTATTCACTCTATAATTTTTTAAAAAAAAGTTATATGTTCATGAAGCTTGATCTTTCCAAGGCTTATATCAAATTTTGCTAAGATTTTTCAAAATATATACTACATTCCTTTGGTTTTATTGATAATTCAATTTAATGGGTTATAACTTGTTGTACCTCTCACTATCTTTCTATAATTATAAATGGTTCTTCTTCTCTTTTCCATTCTAAAATAATTTTCAATCAGTGTGACCCTCAATCTCCATATCTCTTTGTCATTCTCAGAAAATGATTGGGTAGGTTTTTTAAGTATCCCATGTTTTCTAGTTCTATCTATGGCTTTCACATTGTGCAAGGTTTAGATCCACTTTCTCATGTTCAATCTATGAATGATGGTTGTTTAATGGGAAATGCCACTTTTGAGAAATTTTTGGCTCTTAGGCTAATAATATTCTTCATTTCTAGGTTGTTCTACACCTTTCAAGTATTTAGGTATCCTTGTTTCTCCTACTTTCCTATGGAAAAAGGAATAGAATATTATGTTGGATTTTGTTTAGCATCATATCAATCATTAGATGCATAGATACCTCTCTATCTGTAAGATAGAAAATTGTCATCACTAGGGTTTAGGACCTCGGACAACAAACTTTCTATACTCCACATTCAAGGACACCCTAGAGATCTCAATCCGAGGATAAAGTAAGGGGAAGAGATCTTCCAATAGGGTATCCTAGGGTATGATTAATGACTAAATGAGGGGTTTTCCACCAAGCTAGGGATTGGAAAGACTAATGAAACACTAGACCTAATGTTCAAACTTAGTGATTCATGAAACTTGAATGAATGACCTAGAAATGCATATAAATCAAAACAGAAAGCTATAAAATCAAATACATGTACTTGGAAACTTGAAGAGGCCTGAATGAGGATTGGAGATGCTAAAAACACTAATTTTGATGATGTCTGGGACTCATACGCCAGTATGGGCATATCAATCCCAGACTAGGGTTTTTGGGCCAAAACAAGAATTTGGTAATATCTGATCTGAAGCCACTAAAATCTAGAAAATCACTATAATGGGAATCATATGCCACAAGTGGCATATCTATCCTAGTAGGCCTTTTTGGAAGGTTAAGATCTAAATCAAGTCTCCAATCTCTTCTATTTTTGCCACACCTTGTTTCTCAATCTAAAACTTTGATTTTGGGCCTATAGAAGTCTTTCCATGACCTTGCAAGTGAGGAAACAACTCCAACAACTCCCTTAAAGCTTTTAACCTAATCTTCGAAGATCCCTCATGATCCAAGACACCTAGATCTACAATCACACATGTAAAGAGGAGAAAAAGTTGTTGATTATTAGTGAATAGGGGTTTGCCTTGGTCAAACCCCTTTTAGCTAATTAAACCAAATGATGAGATAATGAAATAAGGACATGAAACATGAAACAAGTAACATGAAACATGGATAATGATACCTTGAATGATGTCTTGTAAATATGCAATTTAACATGAAGTGGTCATGAAGGATGTAGATCTACAACTTGAAATAAGTGTATAACAATGCTTAATCTGTGAGGAAGCTAAGGTAGTAGAACAACTTCCTACAATAATCTTGAGAGGAGAATAATGCAAAAAATTTACAGATCTTTAACAGTTATAGAAACTTAAACAAAAATAAACATAAATATCATGCATACCATGACACAGTGATTGACATGGGGAAAACCCTTTCAAGAGAAAAATCCCATACGCCAAAATCCATCCAATATATTACTCAATAAATCACAAAGATTACAATATACTTGTTGAGCAAGCTTCTCACAAGAGTATCACCACTCAGAGATTAAGAGACAACACATTTTTTATCACACTCTTAGAAATCATCACAATATCTACCGCAGTCATAATACAAAGCCCTCATAAAATAGAGTTACATTCTAGGGGAAGACAAGCCAAAAGAATATTTTCCATTAGATCTAAAACCTAATAATTAATGGTCCAAATTTATAACATATCCTTTATTTAATGTATGTTGACCATTCTCGAAATTTCCTAAAAAGGATAACACGCTCACATTTTGCTCTTTGCAGTCATTGTATACACCTATTGGTGTAACTAGGAAACATATATATCCTATAAAAAATAAACCACATATAATTGCAAGGTTGAGATAAATTTTCCCAAAAAATCTCCCACTTGTTGAACACCTTACAAGAGCAATGTGAGGGTGTAAACGTCGTCTCTTTAATTACTATGGGCTGAAAGGCCCATAGTCTCTCAACACCATCTAAACCTCTCTATGTTCATAGGCTTAGTTAAAGAATCAACTGTAACATTCATCAAAGTCTCTATTTTAGCCAACTTCACCCTACCATCTTTGACCATATTTCTAACAAAATTCTACTATACATCAATGTGCTTGGTCCTAGCATAAAATTTTGGGTTCTTGACTAGACATATGACACTTTGACTATCACAGTAAATTGTCACCACACCTTGTTTTATTCCAATATCTGAACATAGTCTCTTAATCCAAATGGATTCTTTACAAGCATGATTAGTTATCATATAATTTTCTTCAGTGGTGGAAAAAGAAACCACAACCTGTTGCTTACTCATCCAACTAATTGCACCACCAAATAAAGTAAACACATAAGCATTGGTCGATTTTCTGCTATCAACTTCACTTGCCTAGTCTGAATCCACATAACCATGAATATCAAGGGAAATCTTGTCTTCAGTCACATTACTATATAACATAAGGAATAATCTGAGGTAGCCCACAAATATTTGAAGACTCCTTTAACTACATCCCAATGAACTCTACCAGGATTAGACATATATCTAGAAAGAACTCCCACCAGTTGGGAATTGTCTGGTCTAGTACAAACCATAACATACATTAAACTTCCAACTACACTATGGTAAGGAACTCTGGTCATGTCTTCCATCTCCAATGGGGGTGTTGGAAAATATAAAATAGATAATTTTTTTCCAACTGAAATAGGAACAGACAATGGTCTATAATTATGCATATCAAACCTCTGTAAAATTGAATTCACATACTTACTTTGGCCAAGCCATAGCTTTTTGTTCACTCTATCTCTTTTTAATTTCCATCCCTAGAATGTGTTTAGCTGCACTGAGATCTTTCATTTCAAATTTAGAAGGAAGTTGAGATTTCAATTATGAAATCATACCTTTTCCTTTTCCAATAAATAACATATCAACAACATATAATGCAATAAACAAGAAACAATCACCATCATTTTTATAATAAACACAATGATCTAATTAAGAACGCTCAAATCCAAAAATCAACACATATGTACCAAATTTCTGGTACCACATCCTAGGACTCTATTTTAAGCCATACAAAAATTTCTTCAATTTGTAAACTAATTTACTTTTACATTTCACCATGTAGTGCTTTGGTTGTGTGATATAAATATCCTCCTCCAAATCACCATGAAGGAAAGAAATTTTCACATCAATTTTCTCAACCTCTAAATCAAAATCAGTAGCAATAGAAAGCAAAAATCCAATGGATGTCATTTTTACAATAGGAGAAAATATCTCATCATAATCAACACTATCAACTTGAGAGTAACCCTTAGCAAATAACCTTGCTTTTTATTTCTCAATACTTCCACTTGAACCAATATTTTTCTGGAACACCCATTTAGAACCAATAGGTTTTCATCCTTCAGGCAGTGGTACAAGATCCCATGTATTATTCTTTTTCAAATATTTCATTTCTTCATCCATAACAATCTTCTAGGATTTTGCATCATTCATACATAATGCCTCTTCTACAAATCTAGGTTCATCCATTTTAGTATTCAAAGAAAAAATACATCTCCAATCATCAAGTGAATACCTTTCAAGTAGTTGTCTATCTCTTGTAGACCTATGAACAAGTTGAGTTGGAGGTTCTTCC
The DNA here is from genome assembly GCA_007258455.2 of Sequoia sempervirens. NCBI lineage: Eukaryota > Viridiplantae > Streptophyta > Pinopsida > Cupressales > Cupressaceae > Sequoia > Sequoia sempervirens. The sequence goes on from VDFB02249582.1 coordinate 7,842, forward strand.
TCCTCTTCTGAAGATCCAAAGCTAGATGAGCTCTCCTTAACTTATTGTCTATCCTTGGGCCTCGATTCAACTTTCTCAGGTGTAGAAGGAAATTAAATCGCATCTTCTTGTTTATTTTGTTTTGGCTACAATGTAACTGAATAAGGCTTAGTTTCTCTTAAAAAGACACTTCTACTATGTATTGCCTTCTATGCAATAGGATCCCAAAGCTTGTAACCTTTCACACCATAACTATATCTAATGAAGATACATTTCACAGCCTTGTTCTCCAACTTTGTTCACTTCTCCTTTGGCACATGTGTATATGCCTCAAAACCAAAAACTCAAGATGTGTCAATGAAGGCTTATGACCTGACCATTCCTCTATAGGAATCTTATCAACAAGAGCTGATGTAGGAGACATGTTGATCAGATAACAGGTGGTGGCAACAACTTCATCCCAAAACCTTTGTTCTAGACCAGCACCACTCAACATAATCCTACCCTTTTCCATCAATGTCCTATTCATTCTTTCTATAACTCCATTCTATTATGGAGAATACAAATTTTTCTTTTGTCTACGAATACCACAATCTTTACAAAATTTATCAAAATCATTAGAAAAAAATTCACCACCATTATCAGTCCTCAAACATTTTATTTTCTTTCCATTTAGCAAATCAACCATTGCTTTAAATTCTTTAAATCGACTGAAAATTTCAAATTTACTCATTAGGAAATATACCCATGTCCTTCTACTATAATCATCAATAAATGAAACATAATATGTGGATTTACCGATCAAAGGAACGTCTACAAGACCAAACACATCAGAATGAATAAGACCCAATACACCACAAGATTTATGAGAACTCAAGTAAAATTGAATGTGGTTTTTTTCTTCCATAAATGCAATGCTCACATAAATCAAAGTCAAGATTACAATCAGAAAAACCTTCAACAAGGTTTTTATTTTTCAAGGTCCTTTGATCCTTTTCTCCAATGTGGCTAAGTCTTTGGAGCCATAACATAGTTTTCTCTATAGGTAACTTTGTATCAAAATAAAGAGCACCCTTGGGTACCCAAAAGCCATGACCATCTACTGAAGGTGAAACCCTTACTTCCTCCATAGACTTGCTTTTCATAGAAGTACTATTGCAATCAACAATGCATGTATCAAGCTTATACAATGTGCCATATCTAACACCTCTAGCAATAACCATAGAACCTCTGACCATCTTGCATTTTGCATCATAAAATACTAGTTGCACACCCACATCTACTAGTTTTCTCATAGATAATAAATTGTGTACTAATCTAGGGATATGCAACACACCATTAATCCCTTTTATTCTACCAGTAGGAAACCTAATTTAAACTTTACCATGACAAACAATGTCTAAATGAGAATCAACACCCAAGTACACCTTACTTCCATCAAATTATTCATATTCACAAAACCAATCTATATGAAAGGTCATATGAAAAGATGCACCTGATTCAATTAATCATTCATCATTACCTATACGAGTTTCCAAAGTTGTAATGAATGTGTCACCATCTTCCTTCTCAAACTTAGAATCAAAGTCAAATTTCTTCTTTTTCTTCTTCTTTTCTTCTTTGCATTCCTTACGAACATGTCCAAGCTTATCACAATTCTAGCAAATAACTTTATACTTTCTAGGAAATTTAGATCTCCCCCTAGACTTGGATCTATCACACTTCTCATTCTTCTTTCCTTTTTCCTTAAGTCTTCCACAAACATTTAGGGCCTCCTTGGCAATGATGGATACATTCCTCCTTATTTATTTAGAAATCAAGGAACCCACCACATCTTCAATCTTCAAAATAATAGAAGTACTCCCAATAGCCATAACAAGAGAATCCCATGAATCAAGCAAAGAACAAAGCAAGATCTGACATTTCTCCTCCTCATCCATTTTGACACCAACTAATGCCAGCTAAGCCACCAAAATATTGAATGCTTCCATATGGTCTATGATTTATCCACCCTCTTCCATTCTCAAGGAATACAACTTCTTCCTCAAGAAAATATTATTCACTAAAGATTTGGCCTAGTGCAACTCACCAAGATTCTTCTGTAGTTTATGTACAAAGGTTTTCTCATGGACATTAATTAAAATAGATTTTTCCAATCACAATCTAATTAAACCTTTGTCTTTGCAGTCCATAACATCATATTGAGTAGCTTGAGTAGGATATACAGGACTTGAAACATTCTCATCAACAACATCCCATAGATATCAATTTATCAACATATCCTCCATCTTTAGCTTCCACAATTCAAAATTATTTTTGGAAAATTTATCCACCTCTATTCTCCTTGATGAAATTTTGATCTAAAAATTATTACAAGAAAATCACAAAGTATCTTATGCACAAGCTCCCACTCAAACCGAGATTAATCCAAAAAACCCAAAAACCCATAATTGGAACCAAAGGTGATTAGGATCTGATACCACTTGTTAGGAAGCTAAGGTAGCGAAACAACTTCCTACACTAATCTTGAGAGGAGAATAATGCAAAATTTTTACAGATCTTTAATAGTTACAAAAACTTAAATAGAAATAAACATAAATATTATGCATAGCAAAACACAGTGATTTACATGGGGAAAACCCTTTTTGGGAGAAAAAACCCACACTCCAAAATCCACCTAATATGTTATTTTATAAATCACAAAGATTACAATATATATTTACAGAGCAAGCTTCTTGCAAGAGTATCACCACTCAGAGATGAGACAACATGACCTCTATTAGACTCTTAGAAATCATCACAATCTCTACTGTACTCATAATACAACACCCTCATAAAATATACCTACATTCTTGGGCAAGGTAAGCCAAAAAACTATCTGCCATTAGGTCTAAAACCTAATAATGAAGGGTCCAAATTTATAATATATCCTTTATTTAATGTATGCTGGCTATTCTAGAAGTTTCCTAAAAATGTTAACACACTCACATTTCACTTGATGCTGCCATTGTATGTACTTATTTTTGTAACTATGAAACACATATATAAATATATATATGCATCCTATCAATAATAAATTGCATATAATTGCAAGGTTTACACACATTTTCCCAACATAATCTTGAATCTACAATGCTACATCACAACACTAGCTCAAAAAAATGCTTGATGCTTGATAATCTTGATATGATGATGGATCTTGAATTGCTGCAACAATTGATGAAGAATTTTGCCTTTGAATTCCTTAGAAATAATCTTGAATCCTCTCTTGATGATCTTGTAAAGTCTTGGGTTGCTTAACTCTTGAGTGCTTGACTTAATATCATGAAATCTTAATGAAATAACGATTTGAGACCTCATTTATATAGGCAATCCATCTAATATCTCATTTATTAGATCCCATAGGCTAACATTCATGAAATTTTAACTTAAAACTTAGATTTTCCACTCAAAACCCTAAAAAGGGGCCAAATGGGACTCATACAGGCCCACCCCTCACATGGGTTGCACCTAGGTGGGAATCATAGACCCAAGGTGGTGTATGGGTCCCATAGGGCCTTTTTGGAGAGAGAAAGTGTCAGGGAGTGAAGAAATTAAGTTTATTTGAGGTATATGTCAGGATTTCAGGTAAAATATGCCTCAGGATGCATAATATAGGTTATTAGGGGCATATTAATGATGATATAAAGGTCATAAATGTAAGAGGTCCTAAAATTCAATGTGAAGGTGTAAATAAATACACATTACAACATTAAATTAAGGATAAATTAGGTCTATTTAGCTTAAAAGGGCCCTAAATCAAATGTGAATGTGTACAACACATTACAACACTAGATTAAGGCACCATTAAGTCCAAGGGCCCCAAATTTAATTTGAAGTCATAAATGAATACACTTTACAACATTAAATCAAGGAAAAGTTAGGTTTATTTAGCTTAAAAGGGCCCTAAATCCAATGTTAATGTGGAAAACACATTACAACACTAGATCAAGGTGACCTTAAGTCTAATTTATTATTAATTATTATGGACACTAAAAAAGTAACCCTTCTACTTTTTCTATCTCATTTAAGCCCTCCTTGTGATGTTGGCTTAATTTTGGCTTAATTTAATATTGTAATGTGGATAATACATTCACATTAGGTCTTAGGCCCTTGTAAACTAAATAAAATACATGTCTTGTAAATGTGTTGTAAAGTGTTGTAAATCACTTTCACACTTTTCTAAACTTTTATTAACCATTTAAGTCTAATCGACCCATCTTTCCCATAATTGAATGTTGTAATATGTATTTAATTGTATTCTCACATTAATTTAGAAGACTTGTAAATAAAACCTGATTTTAATCTAGTATTGTAATGTGTTTTACACATTCACATTGGATCTTGTGCCTTTCTAGGCTAAGTGGACCTCATTTTAATGTTGTAGAGTGTATTTAACCACAGTTTCACATTGAAATTTGTGTCCCTAGCCCTAATTACCCTTTATATCATCATTAATAGGCCCCTAGGACCCTTATTTTTGCATCCCAAGGGGTGATCCAAAAATACTAGCGTAGACATGCAAAATTGACATCATGCATTCCACTATTTGATTAAATCATATTCGCCCATCAATTAAATAAATCAAGTTTATTTGATTGATCTCCTAAGGTTATCTTTTTAATTAAATAAATCACTTTAATTAATTATCTCCTAAAGTTTCTTCATTTAATTAAATCAAATGTATTGAATTAAATGGATAGTGCATCAATTTCCTCCCTTTTGATTTAAATAAATCCAAGTATCTAATTCAAAAGTCAAAATCACCTAATCATCATCTTAAATTAATCAAACCATGATCAATGCTAATCCTAATCCTCTTTTCTCTAGATTTTGCAACTTGTGCACATAAATCAATATAATTGATTTATTAATTCATCATTTTCATTCAAAATGGAATCTTTGAGGGAATATTCTTCTAATTTAAATTTTCCCTCCCACATGACTTGTCCATCCAACAAGCGTTTATGAGCTCTTACATGTCTCTTACACAAGTCAACTTGACATTCAATTCATCTTTCATCCCCCCTAAACATGTCACTTCATCTAATTCAAATTTCAAACTTGCACATGGATCAAAATGTGCTCAACCTTCATCCTATCACATGTTCACAAGTGACATCTTGTCATTGGTGGATCTTTAGTCCCACATTCACCCATTTTGCATGTCTCTCCATCATTCTCTCTTATAAATAAAGAGCTCATCCTTTGCATTTGATCATCCACAACTTGAGTATTTGCACTATAGTCAAGAATCACACATCTCCATCATTTGAGCTTATCAAGGATTGGGAAAGGGCTTCTTTCCACATCAAAGAAGCATTAATCCACTATGGGATAGATATTTATCATGCTTTTTATGCTCTCAATTAGTTTATTTGATATTTTGTTGTTTTGATTGCATTGTGAAGCATGATTCAATATTTCATAGGAGTGCTTAGTTTGGTTTACTTCATTTTCTAATAACTCTAATGTTTGTTGATATTTGAGGTAAATGCAGAAAAAGTGCTCACAACTAGTTTACAATTTTTGGCCAAAGAAGACACTGAACTGATTTTTTCTAACTAAATCTTCACTTTCGGGCACCTATAGCGGCTAAACCGTGAGGAATTTGAAGATGATGAAAACTAGTGATTTGTGACATTTTTCCTGTAGATTCTAAATATATTTTTTCAAAAACTTTGGAATCAGATTGCACTTCTTTTTCGATCTCCCTTGAAAACTAGTTTTTTTCAGTAAACACCACTTTTAAGGAGTGATGCTCACCATATACAAAAAAAAAATTTTCCATGAAGGATTAAATTCTATTTTTTTTCAAGTTTAGATTTGTAATTACAAAATATAACACTTTCATTTGGTTTCATAGTGTTTTATTGAACATTTTTTCCTTAATCGAGTTTTGAAGTCTAACAAATTACAATTCAGGCATAGGTAGACCATATACAACATTTAATCTTTTTTTTTTTATGTATCAAAATTGAATTTTTTATTTTTTTGGATCAAGGACTTCAATATCTAGTGCATTGATATTTTTCAAAAAAAAAATTTATAATTTGCTGCTTTTCCACATGTGCATAATGGAGAGCTTGATTTTCAATGAAAAACCTATGTTTAATCAAATTAAAAAAAAAAACATAATAAAACCAAAATATATTCAAATTATATTCATTGAATAGCTCGTTCCAAGGAATATCATCATCCAGTTGGGTCTAGGAAGTCTCCTCCATTTTCATCCTTGACTCGAGCTTTGAAGGGAAAAAATCTAGAGATTTTTGGTGTAAGAGGGGGAGAAGGGGGGAAAAGGGGGGTTCTAGCAAACCAGGGTTCACTTGAACCCCCTAGTTCAAGTGAAACCCCTTTAATGCAATTAAAAAATAAACCCATTAAAGGGGGGTTCACTCGAACTCCCTTGGTTCTAGCAAACCCCCTTGTTCTATCAAACCCTTTGGGGGATTCTAGCGAACCCTCCTAGTTCTAGTGAACCCCCTAAAGTGTTTTCCATCTAAAAATGCATTTTCCTTCCTCCATGGAATTGTAATCCAGTTTTGTGAGTTTCCCCTAAGGCATATTTTAGCTAATATCCAGACAAAAACATTTTAAAACCCCAAAATCTTGAAGACCCACCTCAAAAACCTCAAGGTGGGACTCATTCGCCACCTTGGGCGAATGAGTCCCCTTAGGTGGGACCCATTTTCCAAGGGTGGAGAATGAGTCCCTTTTGGGGACTTTTTCAAAATTGAGTAGGAAAATTGCAATTCTAACTTGAATTTTGATGAATGTCGGCATTGGGGATCAAATAATAGTCAATTGAGTGGATTTTATATATAATACAACTCTCTAACCCTCATTCAATCCATCCATTATTCAAGCAAGCAAGAATCAAGCATTCAAGATAGCATTCAAGCTCATTTCTAAGGCATTTCAAGGGAAAATTATTCATCCATTGTTGCAATAATTTAAGATGCATCATCATGGAAATTTTATAATTGCATTACTTCATGTTCATTCTTCATCTTATTTCATCATTTGGTTAATGACCTGAACGGGGTTTGACCAACGCAAACCCCTATTCCCTAACAATCAACACTTTTGTTCTCTTTATTTGTGTGATTGAAGATCTAGGTGCTTTGAAGGCTTGGAGATGATTGGAGGATAGGTTTCAAAGTTTTTGGAGTCATCTCCCTATTGGAAATGTCAAAATATTCAAAAAAATTCACTTACAGCCCTGAAAATTAGGGTTTCAGATTTGAACACCCAGGGGAACAGAAAGAGCAGAACAAGAACTACAGATTCCACTTTTGAGTTTCCAAAAAATTCAAAGTGGACTCATTCACCAAATTAGTGGTGAATGAGTCCCAATGTACTTAGTTTTTAGACATTTTTATGGATTTGGATAACCATTTGGCTAAAACAGGCTTTAGTACAGTTTTCCAGAATTGGGACTAATTTTCCCACAATGGCGAATGAGTCCCACTAGGCCTAAAAAACAACATTTTTAGGATTTTAGAGCCCCATTCCATCTATAGCAAGTTGCTAGGTGCGCACTTACAATTTTATGGCTTTCTATTTTATTCCTTTTTTAATTTTCAAGTCATTTAATTCAATTTTGCATATCACGCTATGTTTTCAAACATACTGTATTTTCCAAGTTTACACTTGGTGGTGAACCCCTTTTATTTTCTCAATCATTTCCAAGGATTCCTTATAGTTAGATCTCTCACATCCTTCATTGGGTTGAGGTCTTTAAGGTACCCTTGAATGTAGATATTATGAAATTGGATCCCTCTCCTTGTATCCATTTTGTGGACAAGGAAGTGAAGCATCCATTTCTGTTGTCCACAATTATTCGCAAATTAAACAAGGAAAAGGAATACTTTTATGTTGTTACATTTAGCCCCCACTTAGTGAGGAAGATGAACTTGCTTCAAAATCACACTAAAGTAGACATTCAAGAGAGGTCCTAGTGTACTGATGTAGATGATATAGGATAAAAATAATTGAAGGAGGTGGCCAAGCCCCAAGATCCAAGATCCTATGTCAAACTGACATAAGTACAAAAGGAAAAGTACAAGGTGTATAATATGCAACATTAAGATACATGATTAGATAATGTCAATAAAAAGAGAAAAACAAAAATAAGTGAAACTAAAAAGAGGTAGATCAAGCCTTGACCATTTGTCCAACATGATGTGGATCAGATCTAAGTTGTTTGTCCAAAGATGCATGCTCACTCTAAGACAATGGAACTTCAGGCTGTCTGCTGGGTAAGTATCCAAAAGGGTGAGACACACAACTAGTATGTGCTCACAAATGCGAGTTGCTAAGGGAAGTCATGCCTACGTTCGACTCCCACACAACTAGACCAAATTTATAACTTTTGCTTACTTTGATAAGGTTCCACACAATAATGATATTTGAGCTTCACGAGACAAGAAAAACTTTGTATGCCTGGAGCTCATGAATAAACAATGAACTTCGAGCTTCATGAGGCAAGAAAAGTTTTGTGTGCTTGGAACTCATGAACAAACAAGATGGCTCCATAGGCATGCAAAGTTTGTTATACAAGGTGGCCATATAATTGAAAAGTGTAAATGCAACAGTAAGGAATTTTCAAAGGATTCCTGCTTAATTCATACAAGGTCTTAACTTAGGGAACATTGTGCCTAATGTCTCCAAGAGAGGACCAATCAAAGAATAGAAGATTCACAACTTAGGGAATGCAATGTGTTGCATCAACCCACTAAAAGGAATATAATATGGTAAGATAAATAATGCTCTTGAAGGACATCACACCCATTGTCATCCACAAAGTGAAAAGCACATCACATGAAGCAAGAAGACTACACCATGAAACATGAAAAAGAATAGTGCAAAAGAATAATGTGAATGTATTCACCCACTTTAAATAAATTTCTAAACACCATGCCATGAGAAATTACTTTAAAGTAGTAAATGAAAAATGCTAACAAAAAAGACATGAGAGCTATCTTGGAAATCCCCATGCCAAGTCATATGTTTCCAAATAAAGCCACGTCATTCAAAATAAAAGAGAGGGGTTTCCCCCAAAAATAAAATCCAAACACATGATGGATCTATGGATTTGGGATCAATATGTCTACAATATTTTTAGAGAGCTCGAAACTGTCATCATTCCCTAAGTACTCATAGAAATGGAAGAATGACACAAAAAGAGTGAATCATCAGGATCGCGATCCATCAGGATCTTTCGATCGATCACTCAAAGAGAGAGAGAGAGAGAGCATCAAACCAAACGTGATGGGGGATCACATCACACACATGCTATCACACAAAAGAAAAAGAACCAATGCAAAAGACTAGTAAGGCACATGCAAGTCAACCTAGTTAAAGGGACAATGACAAATCCAGCACTAGGACAAGCCTAACTAATTCTTTCCCCCCACTTAGTGTAAGGAAAGAATGAGACGAGGTAGGTGATGGGAAGGAGTTCCTTGCAACTTGAAATTATTTTTGATAATTGTATAACATGTAGTGAGAATTTTATTATTCTATAACTACTACATGGAAAGGAGCAAAAGGATCTTTCTATAAGGGACTATTTCTATGATATCAAGCTTTTTGAATATTTGTTGTAAAGCACGAAACTCATCGTTACTATGTCCAAGAACTCTATGATATCGACAATGTGATGTGTTTGTGTTTTTACGATTTATTTTTTGATCTTCTCTTATGGGAGGTAATGTAATCAGTTCTCTATGTAAAAGTATCTAAAAATTACTTTCAATATTAGTTGGAGGGTAAGGGAATTGTAGTTTCTTTAGTTTTTAAGGTCTTTTAACCTTGCTAGATTCACCAAATTTTTGAATTGAATGTTGAGAAGGATGACCTAAGGCGATCTTTTCATCCCTATCATCGTTATGAATCATTGGTTGTTCTTTAGGAAGGAGGACATTCATATTAGGAGGAGGATCTTGTTATCCTAACCCTTTTGTATTTTCAATTGGAATTTACTCTAAGAGTTGATGAATTTCATTTTCACTTGTTGTATCACATCCTTGTTTACTCAAGATTGTGAATCCTTTTCCATATGTTCCTTCTAGGTTGATGGGAGTGTTTATCACTTTGTTAACATAGAATGATTGAATGTTTGTTTTCTTAGAGGAACTAGGTTCACCTATTGTAGGGAACTTAGGTTCAATTCTTGTCTCAGTTTTAGGATGTAAGTAACCAAGCATATTAGTTGGTGGTATTTTAGGGGGTGTTGGTTGCTTCACTGATGGATAAAAGGATGAATTAGCTTCAGGGTTGTTAAGGAAATAATTTAGGAACTTATTCATTTTGTCATCATCTTCTCCAATGATGTCAACATCACAAGGAGGACATGCATTATGATTTGAGTGAGCATGAGTAACTTTTGGTGTAAATAAAGTCTTGTACCTAGTTAATTCATCACTAGGGGGCTTATTTACACATGTTAAGTTTACTTAGGTCATAGGAATGAATCTTTCTAGAAGGTGTTAGTTGTAATTAGTTTTTATCTTATCTTTTGACTTGTAACACATGTGAACCTAATTAAGTGTGATTATTTGTCTCATGCCATATGATTAAGACACTTGTCATAATCCTATGACATCTTGCATCTCACCTTGGCTATATAACCAAGGGGTCTCTACTCATTGTACACACAACATTGCATTCATTGATAGGAATATAGTTTATTCTTGTCATATTGATCTTCTGAGTATTTTGTGCTTTCCATACACCTTTAGATCTTGGGTGGCTATATCCATAGCCAAATATGAAACACTTTCTTATTGGGAAAGGTATGGTAGTTTTGATGATGTCCACAAAACCTTTTCCTTCTCCTCATATAGAGAAATCTATTGAGACTTCAGTTTCTATGGATCCTAATCCAAATTTAGAGGGTTCATCTTCTTTATCTATGAGTCAACATCTTGAAGCTGAGGACTCTTGTAATCCAACATTGGAAGAATCATCTACTACTATAGCTAGGGATATTTGTGATCCAACAGTTTTAAGGATAAGCATCTAAAACATTTAGTTCAAGACCTCATTGGGTTAGGCCATTTTTCCATTGAGGGTGTTAAGTATCAAGGAAATAAATCCGTTGCACCCCCTAACTAGAATTTACAAATTTTCACCAACCCCATGCCTAAACATACTACCTCGTTTGTCAAGGCTAGTGAACCTTCAAACCCTAATGTAATGACTGTTGATACAAATAGTGAACAACATGATACAACTCCTATTGTTACCCAAGTTAGTCCTATGGATAACTTTGTGGCTACGATAGAAAATATCCCTTGTAAGGGCCAAACCACTAAGTCTCTTGATATCACTTTTTTTGCTAAAGACATACTACAAAAACTTCCTAATGGTCCTCTCTACATAGCTAGTAGAATCTATGATAATCCCACTAATGGGATATTAATATATCCTGCTTGTGGTGATAATGTGATCACATAGGAGTTTCTAGTATTACATGAACTATATCAAGATGAATATAATAAACCAACTGCATAGATCAAAACACATAATGGTTTTTCCTGCCCTACGATTGGATTGATCGTACTACCCTTAAAAATAGGACCTAAATATTTGGAGGTAAAATTTTCAATTATTCCACAATTTGACCAATTTCGTTTGTGGGTAGGTCTCCCTTGGCTTTGCTCAATGAAAGTAGTCCCATTAGTTGTTCATAAGTGTTTGAAGTTTCCACATGACAATGACATAGTCACTATACATCATAGTGGATTTAATCCTTTATCTTCCAAAGGTAACTTCTCATTAGAAACCTTTTGGACTAAACCTATGGAACCAATCACCCCTTGCAAGGACTTATTTTTAATAGCTTATGAAAAGTGTAAAGCCAAAAAGATAGCTAAATTATCTCTTCGTAACTCGTCCCCGCCTACTTCCGCATCTCCTATCATAGACAAAACCATGCTTCAACCTGAGTTTGACATTGAGAAAACCCTCAAACCTCCTGAGCAATCACCTCTTGAGATTTTCCCACCATCATTTAAACACCCAAAGGAATATGAAACAAACCTTGCTCAGCCTCCTTGGCTTAAACAAGTGTATAAAGCTAAAGAGAAAGTGGTTGATCCATCCTCTTCGATTTCTTCTGTTCTTCCCCCTTTGGAGGCAGAAGAACCTATGATGAATCAATCCACTCTTACACCTTCACAAATCCAAAATAGAATTACATGGAACCACGGTGCTAGGGAACATAGGTGTCATCGTCGCCTCAATGCTTGTCCATTGCGCATAGAAGAAGATAAATAAAATCAACCTTTACCTTTGATAGAAGTAATAGATGACAACCCTCTTTCTCCTAACCTGCCACAAGAAAGTCCAGTGCAACAATCACAACAAATTGAACCAATCCAACAACCTCAACTTTTGATACATCCATCCTTAGAAATAACCCTTCGTCCTCCTATTGTCATTAATCTTGATGATGATGGTGATGGTGATGATGACACAGAGATTTCCAAAATTGATGAAGAAGTACATAATGATTTAAGTTCTTTATTTTCATCCACAATGACCTTAAATGATACATCCTCTCCACCAGGTGAAGAATCTAGCACAACTCTTGGTTCGACATTTTCCATTATTCCTTTGGATAGTCAACCACCCTTGCATTACACTAAACATGATTGGGAGGAAGATGATCTGTTAGATGGTTGACTTGCATTCGCCTAGATAGCCTTTTTACTTTTCTCTTTTCATTTTTCTTTTCATTTGTGTATCGTGTTCCCCCATATCATTTGTTTGATGTTCTCTCTCTTTGTACAATTCTTCTATTTGTACCTTTATTCTTCTATTTTCTGTGCATTGTCTTTGTCTCTTTTTATTTTGTTTTCTTCTTCTGGGGATGAAACAAAATGTAGAACCTATATTATTGGTATGTGGCGGTGATCATGCTATACTTGTATAGCCATGGTACATCTTGTACACACCTAGCCCCAGATCCCACCAGCTTCAATATGATGGAATTATTACCCAAAAATATGATTTTGTAGAGACAAAATGCAGGGCTTCTAAACTTGGTAAAGGGGTTGGGATGGGTAATGTATGATGAAAAACGAGAAAAATTTCTTCTACTTTTCCGGCGTGATCACCGAAAAGGGGAAAAATCAATGAAAAAAAGGAAAAATATGATTTGTAGAACCGAAAATCTGGGACAACTAAGCTTGGTAAAAAGAGGTTGGATGGGTATTCGCGTATGATGAAAAGCATTGATTATTATAATATTGTAATAGTGAACATCGCGACCCAAATCCATAGATCCCCTATGTGTTTGGTGTATTTTCTTTTTTGGGGGCAACCTCCTTTTCTTTTGTTTTTCATTTTTCCTTGAAATGACGTAGCCTAACTTCAAAGCATATGACTTGGCATAGGGCTTTCTAAGTTGGCTCTTATGTCTTGTTTTCTTTTTTACATTTTTCTTTTCTTCTCTACTTTAAAGTAATTGCTCATAGAATGATGTGTAGAAATTCCTTTAAAGTGGGGGGCATACATTACCATTATTTCATTTGAATTCTTGGTTCCTAGTGTATCCTTATCATTTATGTGATGTGTTTGTCACTTTGTGGATGACATTGGTTGTGATGTCCTTCATAAGTGTGATCTTTCTTTCCATATTACATTCCTCTTGGTGGCTTGATGCGACACACTACATCCCCTAAGTTGTGAATATATTATTCTTTGATTGGTCCTCTCTTGGAGACATTAGATACAATGTTCCCTAAGTGACTAACCTTGTGTAAACTGAACAAGACTCCTTGGAACATCATTTTACATTTTACATTTTATGTCTTTTCATTTTTACATTGTTGCATTTTGTATGGCCACCTTGCATAACACAACTTGCATGCTTGTGGTGCCATCTCGTTTTGTTCATGAGTTCTAAGCATACAAAGCTTTTCTTGTCTCATGAAGCTCAAATTGATACCCATTATTTTTTCTTTTTGGTGCCTTATTAAAGTTATCAACGAGCATAAATTTGATATGGTTGAGTAGGAAGCCCACCTGGTGGCATGAATTTTCCCCATAGCCACTTTTGTATTTGTGATTGCATACCAACTAGCATATGTATCTTAGCTTTTTGGGCTTTCTCACCCCATAGACAACTAGTTCCATAGCCCCAGAGTGAATATACAATTGGGCTTTCTCACCCCGCAGACAACCTAATTTTTTGTGGCCCCAGAGTGAGTACACATTCTCTTTTTCAAACAATCAGCCTAGATCTCTTTTCAAAACTAGTTGGATAGACGATTGAAGCTTCATCCAATTCTTTTCAACACTTGTGTGGTCCTTTGTTCTTATGTCTAGTTTTCCATGGGATCCTCATCCTAGGGGCTTGATCATCCCTCTTGATCATTGTCATTCCATCTTGCTAACCTAATTACATTTGAACCCTACCCATCGATGTTCATGGCTACTTTAGTGTGAGTTTGAAATAGGTTCATCCTCTCACTAAAGTGGGGGCTAAATGTGTCGTAGAAAAATGGCCCCTTATCATGTTCATGGTGTTTTAGGTCTTGTTTCATGGTGTTGGAACATGGCTTGAACATGCTTATTTAGGAACTAAACCTCAAAGAATGATGTCTTGTGAAGTTGTTGTGAAGTGTTGTAAGACATTTCTACATTCAAGATTCTAGACTCTATTTAATGCAATTTACCTAAAAATCAGCTTTTTACTTATCAACAAGTCTTATTTTGAAGTGTTGTAAAGTCTTGTAACAAGATTTCACACTCTTCTAGGCATATTTTTGACTATTTACACCCTTATCATGCTTTATTTGGTCTCTTTATGCCCTCATAAGTTGTAATTATGTGTATTTTTAAATGTTATCTTGACAAATAACATTAAATACAACATTTTGTCCTGACACATGTTTTTAGGTCCTAGGTGGGACCCATTTTCCATGGGTGGTGAATGAGTCCCCCTTGGCCCCAAATTCAAAATATTTCAAATTTCCTTTCAGGATTTTATTCAAAATCACTTGATGTCGGCCTGTGATGAGGTATTAATGGATACTAAGGCACAAGAATTGTATAAATAAGTGATTTCACCTCATTTTACATCTCCTCACTCATTCAAGCATTTAATCCCACATTTCAAGCATTCAAGCATTTTACATAATCTTTTCAAGCACTATTCAAGCACTTTGAAGTAGCCATTGGCATTATTTCAGACTTGCATTATTAAGGGTTAGGTAAGTTGATAGTATTTGCATGTTATTAGTTTATCTTTCTCTTTCATTTCATTATATTTTCAAGGGTTTAATTACCAAAAGTGGGGTTTGACCAAGGAAAAACTCTATTCACTAACCTTCAATCATTTTCCCCCTATTGCATGTTTGTTTGTAGCTCTTTGTATGTAGATTTGACATGTTATTAGGTGTTGAAGATTGATTTCCAAGTCACCTAGTTGCTTCAAGTCAACTTGAGTCAAATTCAAGCTTGGAAAGAGTTATTTGTCCATTTTCTACAAAACTAACTTTGACAACTTGACAAGTATACTTTTCCAGATCTGGTGTTGTAGAGTTGTCTCCTAATTTTTCAAAAAATTGGGAGAGGACTAATTTTCCACCTGTGACAAATGAGTCCCACTGTGAAAATTCAGTAATTTCCATCACCATTCGGAACACTCTAGAATCATCAAAATTCATCCATGTGCACTCAGATTCATCCCTATACTTTGTGTTTTGCATTACTTCTTAAGTTACATAGTTGTTTGCATATCACAATGTGTTTTCAAACATAGTTGTAATTACACTTTTGCATTCATTTTTGGTCATTTATATTAGTTAATTGCATTTAGTTTAGTCCATTCACATTAAAAAACATTGCATACATTATGATTTGAGTGATACATTACAATTTTTGTCCCTATCTCTCTCCTTTTAGGTGAAAATCCCTAGAAGTGAAAGAGTAGTCCATACGGTCCCAAAAATCTATGTTTCAACAACAAAAAAACTAAACAGTATGAAGCATGAAGAAAAAGAAAAAATGAAGTTTGCATAAACAATACGAATAAAACTTTTCAAAAAGTATGTCTTC
>VDFB02249583.1:0-11264 GCA_007258455.2 Sequoia sempervirens
AGCAAACTGCAAAATAAAAATATGGTTTGGTCGCTTGCAACTCCATTTTCCTCACCTATGCCTCCTCCCTCTACACCCACCAAACTGGAAAATGGCGATGTTAGGTGTGTTTTTTTCTAGTTTTTTGACTTTCCCGCTGAAGCCGCGTGTCCTCTTCCGGCGACACCACTTAACGACACATGGCTAGTCATCTGTCAAGTCTTTTCCTCAGTGCTTTTTGTCCACTACGTGGCATGGGGTATGGGGGTATGATATCATGTTACATACATAGGTGCTTTTTGTCTAAGAGTTAGCTTTCTCCCATATTTTTCACCCACTCTCAACACAGCTGGAAGAAAATACAAACAAGATTACATGGAGCCCAAGTTTGCACATTGGCAAGAGAAACGAGAAACGCAGAGACATTATGGCACATCCATCCCCTGCATCCATGTTGGATGCATTTCTAGGGTTGGATAGCCACTACTAAGCAATAATAAATGTGCATGAACAAGACTTTGACGATTATCATTTACATCTTCCACACGCTCAACACTTTGAAAATTATAACTGCACATGTCTTCCACACACTCAATACTTTGGACTTTATATGAAGGCAACTTACAAGATCTTCTAAATACTCCTCTTTTTTATATTAAGTAAAATGCCATATATTAGGTTAATGATTTCTATATTATAGAAAATTTCATTGGTAAACATTAACCTATAGAATGCTTCGACAATCATGGATTGTACATAGTAAGTATTCACGTGTTTTCACTTAATACTGGAAAATGGCCATCGAAATGGGCAGAGTTTGCAGGTAAAATATTACAAAGTAAATAAAAATCAGTGGAAAATGATCCAAAATGAAATAACAAATTGACAGAAAATGATCAACGATTGTACACATTTCAATCATCTTGCATTATTTTTAGATGACGTACATTCTTGATTGTCAAAGTCAACTTGCCTCTTTTCAAATAGGGAATGCCTTCAACATAAGAATATATTATACATAGCCATTAATCAACACAATTATTAATATAAATTTGAAAATTTTCAATTTTTTTTTTTTTTTTAATAAAGGAGTAAAGTATTGAATCAGAAAAGCATTACAAAGGGGAAGAAAACTCCCAATAAAAGCAACAGCCCAACCCCAAATTAAGATACACCTAAGAAACACCTCATATCTTCCATAACCAAATCTTCAAGAACCAAAGCCAGATCGTCGGGGAGATTGTCCCACTCCGCCACATTCCAAGTCCCCATTTGCTCAGAAGCCCATCTAGCCAAGCCATCAGCTACCTTATTCCACTCCCGAGGGACATGACAAAAGACAACAGAATCGAAGGTAGTGCCCAAAGCAACAATTTGCTTGACCACCACTGCCAACTGCCAATTCACCTCCTCAAACCGCCTCCTATTTAAGAGGTCAATAACAACCTGAGAATCTGATTCACAAACAATCCTTCTCCATCCCAGCGCACAAGCCCGTTCCAAAGCCAGAAGAATGGCAGTGGCCTCCATGAGGTTATTAGTATGCTGACCTCTATAAATAGAGAAAAAGAACACCACCACACCAGAGCCATCTCTACCAATGCCACCAACTCTGGCATGCTCAGGATTTCCTCTAGAAGAGCCATCCGTATTAATTTTCAACTCTCCCAGAGCAGGGGGACACCAGTGACCAGCCCGACTAACCTTCTCCCTCCCGTGTCTATGGCGAACAGTCCTCCCAATTCCTTTTCCCCCTAGGGGTAGCCCCAATGCACTAGCTACTCCAAAATCACCAGGATCCACAGGAATAGACAAATCGCACTTAGCTGTCAAAGTCTCCTGAAGACCCCCCAAGATTCTCAACCATAACTGACCAATCTGCAGCTTTCTATCCAAAAAGATTCTTCGATTGCGTTCCAACCAAATATGCCAAATTATCAGACTAGGGCCAATCGCCCAAGCAATTAAAAGAAAAGAGGTCCTAACCGAAGGAGACCCTTGACTTTCCCAGAATTCCTTCAAAGAAGAAGCATGTCTACATGGCATATGCCATAGATTCCACCAAAAGTGCCAAATGGCTTTCGCAAAGGAGCACTGAAAGAAAAGATGAGAAATACACTCTTCATGACTAGCACACATAACACACATAGAAGGTCCCTGGAAGCCACGCTTACAGAGATTCTCCCAGGTAAGACATTTTCCTTGCACCACTAACCAAGAGAAGAAATTGCACTTATGCCATGCAAACTTATTCCAAACCTTCTTCCACCAAGAGATCTCAGTACTCCCAAACAACTGCTTATCAAGGACTGTATAGCCTGAAGCTATAGAGAATCTACCTTTTGGATCAGAGTCCCAAGCCAACACATCACGCCCCAAAAGGGAGCTACAAGCACGTCTAGACAAAATCCCAGCAAGCTCTTGACGGTCCTCAACTGTGCCCTCAGGAGGCCATTCCCCTGGGTCCTTCCACCTGAAAACAGTAGTCTGACCCAATGTTTGAGGAGTTTTAAAATCAGCCACGTGACAAAAACCAGCATCAGTGAAGTGATGACACAAATTTTGCAAATGAGGATGAGAAGCCAAAATGGGAGGAAATCCATCCCAAGAATCATGCCAAAAAAGGGCTTCCTTACCCTCATTACAAATCCAGAACAACCCCTGCTTGACCAACTTGGCACCCCTTTTGAGAGTGCACCAAACCATAGAGCCCTTCCCTTCTAAGCTAAAGCGGGCCACATCAGCACTCTCGACCTCACCAAGATACTTTGAGGTAAGGATTCTTGCCCACAACTGGTTTTGCTGAGAGCACCACCGCCAATATAGTTTCGCAGCGAGAGCTTGCCCATTCAAGTCAGTCCTGCGAAGCCCCAACCCGCCTTCCTGCTTCGGTCTACAGATGACATCCCATTTAACCAAGCTCCACTTTCTATGGAGAAGGTTGCCTGTCCAAAGAAATTGCCTAGACAATCTTTCAAAATCTTTGATAAAACTAGATGGTGCCGAGAGGACAAAGCATCTATAAATAGGAAGAGCTTGAACCACAGACTTTAGTAGGGTCACTCTACCAGCAGAAGAAAGCCACCTGCAAGTCCAATGACTGACTAGATTGCGAAACTTGTCTAAAATCCCCTTCCAAAACAATTGAGGAAGCGAGCGAACCGCAAGCGGGATGCCAAGATAAACAAAAGGAAGAGTACCAATCTGGAAACGGAGAATACCAGCAATCCTCCTTTGAATAATCTTCGGGGTATTAAAGAAATAAATAAAGGACTTCCCTTCATTGATTCGTTGACCTGAAGCAGCCAAGTAACAATCTAGAGTGCTACGCCATCTGACAGCCTCCTCAACCTTGGCACGGCCCATGATAGCAGTATCATCTACGAACTGCAGATGAGACTGAGAGGGAATGTTATTTCCCCAGCTCCACCCCTGTATCAAGCCACACTCCACACGAGATCTTATAAACCTCCCAAGGCCTTCCGCAAGCAAAATAAACAAATAGGGAGACAAGGGATCTCCTTGTCTAAGCCCCCTAGAAGCCTTGAACAACTCAGAGGGTTCACCATTGACCAACACAGAGAAGGAAGAAGAAGTGACACAACTCCTGACCCACTCAATCCAATCACCAGCAAAGCCAAAAGCTTCCAGAAGCTTGAACAAGAAGGCCCATTTCACACGATCGTAAGCTTTAGCCATGTCCAACTTGATGAACATGGCTTTCTCTTTAGAGCCCGCCATAGAATGGATGGTCTCGGCAGCAATAATGACACCATCTAAAATTTGTCTACCAGCAACAAAACCCCCTTGTTCTTCAGAGATTAGTCTGCCCAACCAAGGTTTCAACCGCTCAGCAATCAGCTTAGTGATAATTTTATACACCACATTACACAAAGCAATGGGCCTAAAATTATCCAAAGTATTAGCTCCCACCTTCTTTGGTATGAGGGCCAAAAAAGTAGCATTCATAGATCTCAACATTTGTTTGTTCAAAAGAGATTCTTGAACAACCGCCAGAAGGTCCAATTTAATCACTTCCCAAAACTCCTGGAAAAATTCAGCCGGAAACCCATCAGGCCCTGGGGCTTTTCCCCGTTTCATCTGAAAAACAACTGCCTCAAGCTCAGATAAAGGGATAGGACGAAGCAAAGATTCATTCATTTCTCTAGTGACCAAATTTGGTATGCTACCTAGGATCAAAGCTTCATCCACCTCAGCAGGAGGGGAATCCTCAGACAGCAACGTAGAGAAGAAACGGGTAGACTCAGCAGAAATAGAAGCTGAAGACGAAAGAGTCTCTCCATTCTCTGACACTAAAGATGAGATAACATTACCTTGCTTTCTGTCCTTCACAGAATTGTGGAAGAAGGAAGTATTCCTGTCTCCAGCCTGTAGCCACTCAATTCTAGATTTTTGTTTCCAAAAGATCTCCTCCCTTAAGTTCCATTCTTCCACAACCTTCACTGCAGCCGCCTCAAGCACACCAAGCTCCTCCGTGAAACCTTGGTCCCGAATCTGCCAGGTAATAGAATCCAACTGTGACTGAGCATTTTTCTTTTCTTGGAAGAGATTACCAAAGTGCTGCCTATTCCAACGCTTCAACTTATACTTCACAAATTGGAGTTGCTTCGAGAAGGAGTACATAGCAGTCCCATGAGCCGGCTTCCCAAAACTCCACCACCCAAGAACTAAGTCATGAAGAGAATCATCCCTGAGCCACATAAGCTAAAACTTAAAAGACTATTTTATACCTTGTCGGGGTAAAGTAGCAGTAAGTTTGATGGGCCAATGATCAGAACCCCTGCCATCCAAAATCTCAGAGCTAGTCACCCACCTATCCCCCATCCAAAAACTGGAAACCAGGAATCTATCTAGTCTTTCAGGAATAGCTGCTTCCCCACATCTTCTATTACTCCAGGTAAATAACCCATTACTCGGCTTGATGTCAACCAGGTTCAAGAGAGCAATATTATCCTTCAAGAGAGTCGAAGCAGAATCCAGACGAGCATTACCACCCCGCTTTTCCTCTAAAGAAGTGACAGCATTAAGATCTCCAGCCAGGATCCAAGGAAGGTAAGGATCCAGAGACCTCACATATCGCACATGATCCCACAACAGAACCTTACCCTGAAGGTCAGTCGGTGCATACAAGTTCGAGAAGAGAACTCTCTCCCCTGACTCAAGATGAGAAGCAACACAAGAAATTGAACCTCTGCAAGAGAACCACCAAATAGGTCTAACTCTACGTGGGTCCCACAAACAAGCCACCCCCCCAGAATTACCAAACGCCCCAACACATTGGCATTGACCACGACCCCAAATCCTAGAAGCCACCGCCAACATACTATCAACAGACAACTTAGTTTCCTGTAAGAAAACCACATCAGGAGAATGAGACCAAATCAAATCCCAAATAGCCTTTTGTCTAGGGATGCTATTCATACCCCGCACATTCCAAGAGAGCACAATCATCGAAGAGGCTGAGAGAAGTGAGAATCAATAGTCTTCACCGAACCTGACTCTACCAACGTCTCACCAGTTAGCTTGACTTTTTCTTGATCCTTCTTTCTACCCACCTTAAGAGGTTTCTCAAGAGCCCCTTTCTTGAAATTTTTTTGATGCAAACCTAAACCAGGGGGGTGAGTCTTCTGTTTACCTAGATCCGAAGCACCTTGCATCTCAGGGAGAGCTCCACCCATGTCTGCAGGCCCACTAGATGCCTCCAACACCAAATCTGTCATAGCCAAAGCAAGGTCTGGAGAAGATTCAACAGTAGCTATCTGAGCACCCTGTACTCCAATCTGAGTAAAATTTGGAGGCCCAGAAGACTGAACTCCAGGCACCTCCTCCACTAAAGAATTCCCTGATCTCTGTAGGACTTCTTGAAAACCCTCCTCTTGAACTAAATCCTCAAGAGCCTCAAATCTGTTGAGAATCTCTTCCTCTTGCCTATCTTTAAATGATCTCTTTTGGCCTCGATTACGATTCCTAGTCTTAACTGGGATAAATCCCTCCTTATCAGCCCCCCCTCCCTGCATGGGAGCTTTACCCTTATCTGCATTCAAAGAGGGCTGAGAAGAAGCATTACTTGTACCAAAAACACCTGAGGCACGGGGACATCTCCGTTGGAGATGTCCATACTCATGACATACTCGACACCTGAATGGTAGCATCTCGTAGTCTAACGGTTGAGTCCAGGAGCAGGATCCAACAGTCATATCAATAGAATCTGGTAACGGCTTACTCAAATCAATTTCAACACAAACCCTGGCATACGAGAAAATGCGCTTATTTAGAGTCTATTGAGATGGACCAATAGGTCTTCCTAGCAACAACGTAATCGACTGCAATATATCACTTCTCCAACATTCTAGTGGTAGCCAAGGCAGACGAACCCAAACTGGGACTCGAGAAGGTAATTCCTCTGCCGAGTTAAAGCCATCATGCCATGGTTTGATGAAAAGCCCCACCTGATTATAGAAGTACGGACCACCTTCAAAAGCCCTGTTTCAGTCAGAAACACACGAGAAATCTACCATAAATAAGTTATTTGCAGCCATTAGAATATCAAAGTCACCTTCCGGATTCCATGTCTTACGAATCCAATTATCAAGAAATGCGAGAGAAACCCTCATCCCCAGGAACTTGCAAATCAAGACATGGTTGCAATAGTATTCGATATCCTCAGCTACCGATTCTGATTGCACTACTAAAACTGGACGTTCTTGAGTCCTCTCCAAGCATCCATTAACCTTATGCAATTTAAGGGCACCATTTCGAACCCCACCCGAACCAGAAGAATGTTGAGGAGGGATATTAGCATTCACCCCAGCTGAAGTAGAATCAATACCTGCCATATCTAAAGGCACGTGGGCATCCATTTAAAACACCAGTATGAAGGCTCTTGCAGCCTCCCACTCACCAGGCCAAAGCCAAAATGAAAGCCTAGAACGGGCGCACCAACACAAGAAGCAGCAATAAAAGGGAAAAAGAGCGCGCCTCCCCAAGCATGCACCATGCACAAACCAGAGGACGTTGAGATTGAAGAGAAAAGCCCCTTTTGGAGTCCGCAGAATCTATCCTCAACGCAGCACCAGAGGAAAAAAAACACAGCACCCACAGCAGAAAACCCAATGGCAGCCTGGTCCCCTTGACCCCCCTGCGAGCAAGCAAACACCTAGCGCACAGAAAAAATAGACTGCAAGCTAGGGCTACCAGATTACTTACTAGCTGCGCCTGCCTCCGCCTTGAGCATATAGGTCCCCCCAAACCCTAATCATGTATCAAATATTGTCAAATTTAAAATTTCTCAATTAATAATCATGCACTTGTCTAATTATTTAAATCTTACTTGTAAAAAGATTAGAATTATTAACATGACTTTGAAAAATATATCTACACTAAAACATTTTTCAAATAGTAAAAAATCTAAATCAATAATTTAAAACATTTTTCAAAGAATCATAAAAAATCTATATTGATAAATCAAAAATATTTCTCAAAGAAGGGTTGTCAATCTAAATTAATAATTCAAAATGATTTTCTAAAAAAGATGTTAAAAATGTAAATAGATCATTATCAATCTTTGACAATTATTAACATTTTTTCACACTCAAGATCGACTCATTATATTTATCCTAATATATAATTATATTATATTGTTCCTTAACAAACATACAATTAAGTAAAACATGCCATGAATATGTAAATCTCTTCATTGCAACTACAGAAAAATCAATGTGAAAACATAAAAATATAAGAACAAGAGAATGGAAAAGTTCAAAACAAGCATAATTTACTAGTGAAATTGATTGAGGTAAAATTAATTACTAAAACCATAATATTTCTCTAACAAATATAAAACAACGAAATCAAATTTCAATTTCCCGTAAAAATATACCAAAAAAATTCACATGAGGATATGATTAAGCGGGGTACAATTGATATGTAATTTTTTTATAAACTAAATGTCCTAAAGTTATAATTTCAAAGAGTTCGAATCTCTCCATATTTTCTACAGAGGGAGATTATGCTTTTAAGAGTTTGAGTACATCTTGAACACTCCCAAGACTTTGACTTGCCATTGCAAATTGTATCGATGAAAGTGACAAGTCAATGATTAAGTAGCCTAAAAATAATGTACATGTTTATGGACTCCCAAGATATTTATGACCCGCCTAAAATATCTACGCCACACAAACCTTAAAATCAGTAGAGCTGTGATTAAGCCGCCTACAATTGATTGATGTACATAAAAAATTCCCTTGCATTTCAGAGACTTTCAAAATTATAACTGCACGTGAACAAGACTTTGACGATTACCATTTACATCTTTGAACACTCAAGAATTTGAAAATTGTAAGTGCACATCTTCCACATATTCAAAGACTTTGAAAATTGTACGAAGGTAAAAGGTAAGTTTTAATTCAAATTTTAAGAAATGAAAGCAACTTTTATAATTTAGCAAAAGGGAAAAAATTAGTTGAAAAGTATAAAAATAAAAAAATAAGGTACTAAAATAATTAAAAGGACACTTGACATATTTACCATTATAAATGGTTTGAGAAATTTAAAACAAACATAAAATTATAGAAACATGGATATAAAATTGATCACAAATTAAAATCTAAAAAAGATTATAGGTATGGAACAAAGAGTTTCATAGTTGGAGATGAAAATAGGATAATTTCTAAATCAAATGATTAAAGATGTGTTAAGGTTTTACTATAATCCATATTAACTTAAAGGTGACAAAATTAAAATGCCTTTATGAATTGCAATCAAGGATAACAATCTATAATACATAAAGGTTGTATTTATATGTTTAAGAAAAAAACATTGTCTAACACGCATATGTATGAAAGAGAATGAGTTCAAATTTTTTTGAAGGTATGCATTTAACAAAAATAATAGAGTTTGGGGAATATTTTCATTGTATTAGAAAAAGTAAGAGAGATATTTAAATTAATTATATTGAAAAATATATTTTCTCTTTCTATTTTCAAATTCGTTATTAACAGTCAATGACTTAAAACCATATATCCAAAGAGAACTAAAGGCTACAACAGTAAAAATTATTTGAATCTTAAATGCATTTTATAGTTGCATAAAAATTTAATTTAAGATACTTTATGCATAGACTAATTTACCTAAAGGTTTGAATGATAGACATATCTAAATTATATTCATATCTATAAAATACATATTCTTTAATTAAAAGCTATCTAACCAAGTGGAAGCACTAGATATCGGAGTTACAAATCTAAATTCGAAAGAATTAGAATTTTATATTTCATGGAAAAAAAGTTATACGTTATATAGTGAGCATCACTTTTTTTAAATCTTGTTTTTCTGAAAAAAACTAATTTTCAAGGGAGATGGAAAAGGAAGTGAAATCTGATTCAAAATTTTTTGAAAAAAATATATTTAGAATCTATAGACAAAATGATACAAAACTCTAGTTTGCATCATCTTCAAATTCCTCATGAATTAGCCACTATAAGTACCTAAAAGTGAAGAATTAGTTAAAAAAAATTATTTCAGTGTCCAGTTTGGCCAAAAATTGTAAACCAATATTGTGGGATCACCCTTGAATACATTCATAAAATTGTGCATCATATTATCAGTTGTTTGGGGTATGTTCGGGCTACCACTACTAATGGTTATTGTGTTTTTGGTTTTTTTTTTTGTTCGGGTTGCCAAAAGAGAAACATGCTCATTATTAGAAGAGATTGAAAGGATTCTGAGCATTTTTCTTATGCCTAAATGATCATTCCCATTTTATGTAGAAAGGCCCAATTCTAACCACAAAATGCACGTGATCTACAACTTCTTTGGCTTCAATGTAATGACGTTAGTGATGATATTTTTTATCTTTTTTCTCACAGGCTATGTACATATAGTAGCAAAGATAGTATTAAACTAGAATAGAATGAAGTGTTCCTAATATTCACAAGGCTAAATGCATCCTATCTGATCTAATGATTTAGGTTTCTATAGTTACGTTAGAAATTAATAGTATGTTTAAGGATGACTTCAATGTGGATCATTAAGAAACTTCTTTCTATATGGTTTTTAACACCTTGCACTTATTGAATCTATCTTTTTCAATGACTACAAATTTGATCATCTAGGTATATATATATATGATTGTTTGTCTAATTCATTGCATGCACTTAAGCTAAACTTAGGAGTGTTTTTTCTGTTAACTAGAGTAAACTTTTATTAGAGCATTATGTCTTATCACATAAGATGGTGATACTTTTCATGATCTAATACCCTTATCCTTTAGGGTTTCTCTTATAAAGCAATCACCATCATTGCATTATCTCTTGATCTCCATTAAGATTCTTGAGGTTCATTTTGTAAGTTTTTCTTGTTGAGGATATAGCATATTATCGTTTACAATTCTCAAGTGCATAGAAGGTGTTATTGTTTGTTTTCTAATCTTGTATCTCGTGTTTATTCAAAATTCTAACAATCCAAGAAATTATGGCTCATCTTTCAAATGGAGACCAATAATAGCGATATGCAAAAAAAATGCCTTAAGAAAGTTAATAGCATAACCTAAAGCACTAACCGTTGCAATAATAGTAGAGGAAATGAGATCAATAATAAATCCAACACCAAACTCAATCACAACATAATCAACCTTTACAAATATTCCCAAACCATGTTCACCCCATCACAAATGGGAAAACAAAAGCTAGGTATATCCTCTGAGGATGTCATAGGAAAGGTGAGGGAGATGCCAGAGAATGGGAGCACCATTGCTAATTGTAGAAGTATTTAAATATATCATTTTTAATATATATCTTAACTATTAAATGGATAGATAAGAAAAAATACACTTTATTTTTAATCATTTTAAATAAATTAATGAAAATAAATTATTTACTTTGTTTTTTATAGTAATAAAACAAATAGTAGAATACATGCAAAAAATTATAATAAAATAGTTAAATCAATAGATGTATCATTAATCATAAACATACTATTAAATAATGTAAATTTGATATAAAACACTTTTAAAATTTCTTAAATTCTAAATATGTTGATTATTTAAGTAAATTTAAGTTCACTTTCAATAATGAATATGATATGTCTTTTAAAAATATGGATATATAAATTTGTAGGTATATTTTTCTAAGATATTAAATTAAGAAAAATATAACTTTCTTGAATCTTGTTATTTTGTACTCTATAAAAATAATTAAAAAATATATTAAATGTAACCATTAATCAACATAATTATTAATATGAATTTGAAAATTCTCAACCATGCA